>OVBL01000986.1:0-206106 GCA_900406555.1 Pseudoturritis turrita | reverse complement strand
GCTCTTGGCGTATAGGACTGCTTACAAGACGCCTTTGGGAATGACACCATTCCATCTCGTCTATGGAAAGTCTTGTCATCTTCCAGTGGAGCTCGAATACAAAGCAGCTTGGGCTGTTAAGTTGTTAAATTTCGACATCAAGCCTGCTTGTGAGAGACGATTGATGCAACTTAACGAGCTAGATGACATCCGTCATATGGCTTATGAAAACTCGAGGATCTACAAGGAAAGGACTAAGGCCTACCATGACAAGAGGATCATTCCAAGGAACTTTGCTGCAAATGATCAGGTGTTGCTCTTCAATTCTCGCCTGAAACTTTTCCCTGGAAAGTTGCGATCGCGATGGTCTGGTCCTTTCACCATCAAGGAGGTAAGACCGTATGGAGCTGTTGTGTTGCTGGACACTGCAGGAGGAAAATTTGTGGTTAATGGTCAACGCCTAAAGCCATATCTTGCTGATACCGAAATCACTGAAGGAGACACCGTTCCCCTAAGTGATCTGCCTCAAGCCTAGACGGCATCCAAGTCAAGCTCATGACTTAAAACAAGCGCTTGGTGGGAGGCAACCCATCGGTAAGTGTACATACTTAGCTTTTCATTTGTTTTCTAATTTTTAGTTTTGGTTTTCACCGTTTCAGGTTCTTCAAAAAAAAAAAAAAAAAAAAAAAAGGGGTCGGATCGATCGATCCAGTCACCCAGCCAAAAATCCGAAAGTTTTCAAATCTATCGATCCGCTTTGGATCGATCGATCCAACCACAGATCGATCGATCCAACTGCAGATCGATCGATCCATCGGTGGATCGATTGATCCGAGCCCAGGTACGTTTTCGGGTTTGATTTTTTTAAAAAAAAACCGGTTTATTTCATTAAAACTAAACCGGAAACATGTTTTAAACTTCCTTCCCACGATTTTAAGAATCAAAAACCGAAAACCCATCTTTTCTTCTCCTCTGTCGCGATTTTTGGGTGTTCTTTGGAGATTTTTGCAAAATCTCTAACTTTCTCAATTCTTGACGGATTTCGACGATTTTTGTGCCTATCTCACTTGGATTTTCCTCCTCTTTCTGTTTCTAACACTCACTCACTCGATCTGAAAAGGTATACCCCTCTTTTTACACTTCTTCAGTCCGAAAATTTTGAGGTAACTTTGGATTTTTGGATTTGTGGTTTGTTTCTAGTGATTTTCGTGGCTTGCTATGGTATTCTAGGCTGATTTCGAACTCCACAATGCTTTGTTTCGTTGATTTGTGTTAATGGACATGAAATTTGGATTTTTAGAAGAAATTTTTGCAAAATTTGGATGAAAATCCGATTTGGATAGTGATTGTGGAGCATTGCGTTGCATTGGTGGTTGGAATTTTTTGTGATATTGCATGATATTCGGATATTTGCAACTTTCTACTCGTTTGTGTGTTTTTCGAAATTTTTGATAAATATGTGTTTTTCGTTGAATTTTGCAGAAATGGTTAAAACGGGAGCTGTTCGGAAAAACCCAACAACGGGTCTAGCGCCACCACCGCCACAACCGCGAGTTGATCCAAACGCACAATCTTCGAGGCGCCGAAAAAATAAAGGGATAGCGACATCTTCGGTCCCTAATAACGCAGAGGACGAGTACGAGGAGGAAGGAGAGCATGCCACTGCCCCATGGCCTCGCCCTGATAACACGCCCATCGTTCACTCTCTGACCATCACGGTTCCTCACATGACGGTTGGGGAGATGCAGAGAGACACTCGATACCGGATGAGGCATTATGGAGACCCATGGGCCATTCATAATAGCACCTTCTACAACGGTCTGCTTCGGGTAGAGATGGTGCCTACCAAGTTCATATGCGAGCGGACTTTGCAGAGGATGGGCATAGCGGACGATGTAAGAGCCATGTTGCAGAGGATGGGCCTAGGCACACTTGCATATCAGACATACCCCATCTACCCGGAGTTGGTACGATAATTCCTAGCCTCTGCAGAGATCAAGTACGAGGACATCGCGATCAATATGCCGAGTGAAGGGAAGCTTTCATACTTCTCCAGCGGTCTCCTCTACGAGATTTCACTCAACGAGTTAGGTAACCTCTACTACTTTGATACTCACAGAGAGAGTTACAGGTTCTCGGATGACTTTCCACAAGCTGCTGAGCTGTGGCATTTGATTGGGTCTGGGCAATACACATCACGGGAGGCCAAGTTGACATTGATCCGGAACTCGGTGATTAGAGTGGTTGCTAAGATCATCGGACACAGCTTGTTCGCTAAGGAGGAAGCAGGTTCTTTGAGCTTTGATGAGCTGCAGATGTTGCACTACGGGCTTCCTTCTTTTGTCTGTGACATCTACCACGAGCCACCTCGATTTGGGCTCAACACGCACTTCGGAGCAATTTTTGCTGTAGTTTGGTCCAGAAGAAGTTTCGAGGGCTTAACACTTCGAGACAGAGGACAGAGTGTGTTGGGAGCCTCTTGACTCCTATTTTCAGGTACCATGGGATTGATCTCACTGCGACCGAGTGTGTTGATACACTCGCCCATTTTTATGAGCAGTACTTCAGGCATAGCACCATTCTCAAGGCTGGCCTGAAGTATCAGTTCCATGATCGCGCGGGAGTCTCTCATCTGTGCCAGCTACCACTTCCAGCCCTCACCGCTCTCACATCCAGGGACAACCTGGAGTTCTTACCTGCCCCGGAGCTCCTGTGTGCCGCTGCACCTAGATGCCGGAGTAGTTCTGCACGAGCCAGTACTTCACAGCCTCACCTGGAGGATGATAGAGTGCCAGATTACACTACACAGCAGACGTTTCCGGCACAGGATACGACGGAGCAACTGCTTTCTGCCTACACTGGTCAGTACGATCTTCCACCTTTACCTGCAGATGCTACAGATGAGGCTCGTTGGGTCTGGATGGTTGAGTCCCAGAGGACCAACAACTCCATGATGCAGAGGATTTGGGGAGCACTCTCTAGGCTCACATGCCCGCAACCACCATCATGTTTCAGAGCCTCCAACTCTAGACGTCCCGCCCCCACTACTGCAGTTCCTGATGTTGCTGGACACAGGACCACTGATGAGGATGAGTCTGACGATGGACCACGCCTTCAGAGGCGCAGGAGAGTACCAGGAGTACGAGAGAGTGTCAGCCCCGACGACCGTCCTTGATTGCAGTATCCTCTCTATCTCCCTTGTACTTTTTCCTTTTTTCATTTTTATGTACCTTTTTGCGTAAGTCGTATCCTTCTTCTGATTTATTTTCACCCCGGAGACGGTGTGAAGTAAGTCTGGGGGAGGATATTTGCTGGGACTAACGCCATTTTTCTTTGTTTTGTTTATCTTGAGTCATTTTGATGTTTTTATTGAGTCAGTCCAAGATGTTTTATTGAGTCAAAACTCTGTTGGGTATCATGATATTTCTCTTGATTTGTTGTCTGATTTTTTCTATCTTAGTGACCATTATTGCAGAATCCATTCAGACTTGACCAATGAAAAATCAAAAAGCTGACCAACTAACTAGAGACACCCACATTTCCAACAGAATCCACTAAGCTCGAGCTAATTTCTGAGCTTTTCCTTTTACCTCATCAGACGTGATTGATGCCAAGGGTCTGACTCCCTGTTCGTTGCCTGACAAACACATCCTGTGTGAAACATAATGGTACTCCTCTCCCTTATCCTAAAAGTAATAAAGCAGAAAAGATGAAAGGATTTCCTCTTGGGTAAAGGGCTAGGAAAATTTCCCATGATCCCATTATTTTACTTTGAGAGGAATGATCACACAAGGGTTGGAAGCGAGGTTAGGAAAATTTCCCGTGATGCCATTATTCGCCTACACCCTTGAAACGAAAAAAAAAAAAAAAAAAAAGATGAAAACAAAGAACAAGTCTGGGGGAGAGAAAGAGTACCAACAATCGTGTGGATGGTTGTCATGGCATTGGACGGGAATGAGTCTATAAGATTCTTGACATTGAGATCACTGATGAGACCCAGCAATGAAAGGCTTATGGACAACGTTGTGAAATTGTGGGTTGAATCTTGAAGGCTGCGAATGTCTGCGGAGAAGTACATAATGGTTCGGTTAAGATTGATTTTGAAATATGTGGATTATAAGGTGAATGATCATTACAACATTTCAAAGAGAAGGTGAGTTCCCGTGATTTTCAAACTTCGACTCTATATTTAGTGTTTGCTTGAGGACAAGCAAAACGCTAAGTCTGGGGGAGTTGATGTATTGCGTTTTTACGCACTCTAACATATGTTTTTAACGGTTTTTCGAGTCGTTTCTATGGTTTTAGTGTCTTTCAGGGCCAGAACATGTTTGGATGAGAAAAGAGGCATAAGGAGTAAGGATTAGAGCAAAGTAGCAGAAAAAGACTCAGATCGATCGATCCAACTCTCCAGCCAAAACATCGTAACATTTTGGATCGATCTGATGAAACCAGGTCGATCAATCTACACTGGATCGATCGATCCAAGTCTAGATCGATCGATCCAATATACTGAGACTTTTTGGATCGACGTGAGAGATCGATCGTGCCAACATCAGATCGATCGATCCAAGCTATTTTTCGACCAGAAAAAGGAAATTTTTAATTTCCTATTTTCACAGGGTTTTGCCGTTTTTGTCTCCGACATTTTTGACTTAGATATATATTCGAGTTTAAGCCATTGTTTAGGCTAAGCTTTTTCATACTCTTCCATACTTTTGAGATTTTAGTTTTCTGCAATTCTGTAAGCCGTGGGAGACGAAACTCTGACTCTTCAATCGTTGAGAAGATTTCTGAACCCTATTATTTTAATATGAGCTTTTCTTCATCTTCGATTGCTTTGATTCTCTTCATGTCTGAGTAGACCCATAGTTGAGTTTAGGGTTTTCAAAGGAGTTTATGAATCGTTGAATCAGACATAGATAGGGATTTATATCGTCTTCGCCTATTGTTATTCTTACTGCTTAGATTAAATTGATCACTTAATCTCTGATTTTAGGTTTAATCTATTCATCAAAAGTGTTATAGATTGCTTGATAGAACTTAGGCGAGCAAATTATCCTTAACCAACGAAAGCTGATGTTAAGGCAATTTGTGAACATATCAAACCCGTTCGTTAATGCTTGTTTAGAATTTTAAGATCAAACGACAGTTTAGATTCTTAGGTTGCTAGATAAAGTATTTGATGCCACAAAAGTGGATTGATTATACATTCTTGTTTGAGTTGAGACTGTGTTTTATCGTTCCCTGAATAATTGTCTGGTTCATGATCTCTGAAATTCTTGCGAAACGCCCTAGACTTAACACTTGTTTTAATAGATTTCACACCGTTTAAATTGCTATTTTATTTTGTTATTGCAATCAACATTATTTCTATCATCTTAGCTTAATTTCATTCAATAGAATTCGTAGTGTTTCCCTTGGTTCTCGTGGATTCGATCCCTAATTACTACTTCGTTTGCTGTGCACTTGCAGTGATATTTAGGGTTAAAACTCGTTGTATCACCCATCCATTTATTATCGCCTCCATTAACCCCTCCTGACCCAGCCACCTTTTATCAAACCAAAACTGTGTTTTTTCCCGTGGGACCTTACTATCAATCATCGCCATGATTAGTCTATGATCGAAACCTATCATACCAAGATATTCCACAAAGGAATGTGAAAAGATTGTATGCCAATCTATGTTTGTCAAATCTCTGTCCAAACGGCAACGGATCACCTGAGAATTACGCCTACCCCTCCATGACAACGAATTTCCTAAACATGGAAATTCCAACAAACCACAGTTTGTGATCATCTAATTAAACGCCATGAAAGTGGAAGCGTGCTGAAGATTTTTGCCTTGTTTTTCATGGTTTTCGGTTATCTCATTTAAATCTCCAATTATGAACCAAAGATCATACCAGGCCAGACCCAACCGAGTCAACCGTTCCCAAACTTGATCCCTATATTACGAAACTGGATCGCCATAAACGAAAGAAAGATAAATCGTTTTTTTAATAACCGTTTGAATGTCGATAATTCTATTGTTTACAAATAAAAGGGTAACGGAAAAATCATTATTATAAAATAAAGCGAGACCTCTGCTCGCATCGCATGGCTCAACCGTGTACAATCTATTGTACCCTAAATGAAATAAAAAATTTACAAAATAATAAAATCTTCCTTAGTTTCCGAAAGAAACAGAAACTCCGGCTCATTCTTCTTCCACAAATCCCGTAAATTGCTTATTGTCATTCGACTTCCAAGACCTTGACAATTCTAACTCAGTATCCTCATCAATTAAACCCTAGTTTTGGTGGGAGATTGTTCCCCTGATTACTCGTGCTCTTCCTCGGTTTTCTCGGGTAAAGTCCCTCTCTGATTTGGACCTCGTTTTTTGTCCCCACTCGCTTCCTAGGAGAGACAAGTGCTTGCACCAAATGTTTCTTCGAGTTAACTCCCTTAAGACAAATTGTCCCTTTTGTTCCCTTTTTCGTACCTACTGGACCTACCTCACCAGTTCATGCACATCATTTGTATTCACGTCGACAAGCATTGGATCCTCTAAAATTCCTTCCCTATCTAGGCCCAACACCGGCCCATACTAATCCTGATCTAATTCCTCCGTACACGCCTCCGTCTCTTCCATTATCTGATTCTGAACCAAGGGCAAAACGTCCGATATCGTGCCTTTCTAATCTGATTTAAGACCTCCTAACTCCACCAGGCCCTCACCCACAATCTCTTCCGACATAACCGGCGGTTCTGCTATCTCCTTAACTTCTCCTTCTTCTCGTTTGGTGGTTTGGGTTGAATTCTCTGTCATTCACCTCTGATTGGTGGTTTGGGTTGAATTCTCTGTCATTCCCGTGAGCTTTCTCTAAACTCAACCTTTTCCTCCACCTAATCACTCTCTGAAACCTCCTTGCCGTCTCCGAAATTCAGTTCCATCAGTGTTGAAGATTGACCTTCCATCTGGCTCACCGTACCTCTGCCAGGATTAGCCATCACATATCTTTGGTTTGGACCGTACCTCTGATTTGGACCAGGATTCCAATTAAAACGTGTTGTTTCCCCACCGAACCTCTGAGACTCTTTGTTTCGGTAAGACATGGTCTCACGCTACTGCCAGGCATTACCGTGATCTTCCCATGCATCAAAATCCATCCTTTTTCCCTTATGCTTCCCTGTCGGTCCCAGTTTATCTCCATCCAAACTTTTCCTGTGTCTACTGTCTAGAGCCCCTTTGTAGTTTAGCATTTGTGCCCCTGCATCCGGGTCCGTGGGTGGACCGTTGCTTCCATCCTCTGTTGTTCTAAAAGTGTTATAATTGTTCTCTACGTGACAGAGACTGAAACAACTATGACAATATCCAAAAAGCCTCTCGTGTTGCAAAGCGATTGCTATCTCCTCATCGCTGTGAAACTCCACACTCGTTTTGAAACAGCGGTTTGAAACGGTTGTTCACAATATGTACCATCCCATTATCGAGGTCTACCGTCTTCACCTCACCTAGAGCCATCCCAATAGAGCGAAACGTCAGTTCATCCCAAAAGTTTAATGGTACCCCACTCTACCCAGAACATGATGTCCGAGGGATATGACACATCAACTCGAGGTTCCCACATGACAAGAGACAACATCCAGTGATCGAAATAGAGGGATTCCATTTTCATCACCTCGACAATGTCTTCTTCATTGTCGAAATCAAACTGGAACCAACCTAATCCCAAGTCAGCTCCCACAACTTAATCTTCCACATTCCAGATCCGAGGGAGCATGAACAATAAGTTTTTCATGCTTTGAGCCCTCGGATTCATACACCATCCAATCAAACTCTCCGAGTACCCTAGACCAGAGCAAAGTTGTCGAAATGCGGTACCTTGATCCTCAGCTTCTTCGTTACCGCAATCAAAGACCGCTCAATACCCTCCTTCGATAACAAGTTGGTCTGAGCCATAGAGAAAGTCTTGAAGAGAATAAAATTTTGACTGACATATAATTGAAAACCGAAACCCAAGCAGAGGCCAAGGAGATATACTCTGAGATGCCTGTGCCATCTCCCATGATGTGGCTTCACATTCCGCAATCTTTAAATCTCAAATAGATTTATATTCAGAATTTTGAAAACCTTATCATTTCTGGCTTTTGAGATGTACCAAATGATCCATGAGAATTATGGTTTTGGATGTCCGTTGGGAGTCACCAAAACATGTACTCCAAAATAGGGGAAATTGAAGTCATAGAGAAAATTTCATTTGTCGCTAGTATCCGCGAAATTGCCTACGTTTGTAACGCTATATGGATATTAAAAAAGACATGGTTAATTGTCTCTTCATTCGTTCTACACCATGTGTACTATGTATCGCAGTTTATTTGTCTATTAAATTTTTATTAAAATGGGCATTTTCTAAGTATTTAAAAAAAAAAATTGGTCGTTGGGCCTGCGCTTCTGCCCACCCATTTAGGCCCGGCCGGTTATATGTTCGTAGAAAGATATGCTAAGTTTATTTAGCCAGCATTGTACGTAGCATTATATATATGGTAGATATAAGAAAAACCAAACAAGCTAGTTAGTTTGAATATAACTCGAAGTTCATACTTTTAAAATTGAGTTATTATGTAACTGGATTATGCTTTTTGTTCTAGTGCAGCTAAAAAAAATCCGGAAACATGATCGCATTATGATAGCTTCTGAAACATCTTGTAAACTTGTCGTTTCTCTAATTTTAAGCTTGAAGATTTCTTGAAGCTTAAAGATTTTTATTTTTTTGATCATCTTTTTATTGGTTTGGAATCCATATGAATTATTGTAACAACTTTCTTCGTTTCTCGTTAGACTTAACTTGGACTTTTTTGAAGCACCACATTACCTTGTGTTTCTTGAAACTAATATTTTTAGTATGTTACCAAAATTTGATCGTATATTTTGTTCCCACATAATATAAAGGTAATGTCTTAGTCTTATTGATAATAATGTACAAGGTATATATAATGGGATTACAAGACAGACATTAGGGTAATTAACTATATGTATCAATTACATATCAATAGTTTCCTTTTATACTCTACATGCCCCCATTATATCTTGCACGAGAGAGTGGTTTCATCAAAGCATCAGCCAACTGTTCTTTAGTTGAAACATGGGAGACACGGAGTGCTCCGGATTGAACATTATCACGAACAAAGTGGTAGTCCAGAGCCAAGTGTTTCATTCTTGAGTGGAAAACCGGATTAGCACTCAAATACGTTGCACCAACATTATCACAATAGATAACGGGTGCTGATGGTAACTGAATGCCAAGCTCTGTTAGTAGGGAACATATCCAACGAAGTTCTGAGGCGGTATTGGCGACGGCTCTGTATTCAGCTTCAGTGGAGGACCTTGCTACACCTTTTTGTTTCTTGGATGACCAAGAGATGGGAGTAGTACCAATGTAGATAATATATGCATTTATAGACACATAATCATCCGTATCACTGGCCCAATCTGCATCCGAGAACGCGTGTAGTGTAAGAGGAGAGTCTGATCTGAGAAAAATCCCATGAGAAACAGTGCCTACAAGATACCGTAGTACTCGCTTTGCTGCTTGCCAGTGTTCATCCGTTGGAGCATGCATATACTGTGAAAGTTTGTTGACAGCAAATGCGATATCGGGCCTTGTGAAAGCTAAGTACTGCAAGCTGCCAATTACCATTCGATACTCACTAGGATTTGACAAGGACGAACCTGATTGAATGGACAGCTTTGGGTGTGGAGCCATTGGGGTCGAGACTGGTTTGGCATCTAACATATGGGTCTTGGTAAGTAGATCAATGATGTATTTTCTCTGCATTAAATGCAGACCATCCGCTGTCCGGGTAGCTTCTATACCCAAGAAATAACGCAAGTTTCCAAGATCTTTTATCGAGAATCTCCTAGCAAGCTCAGAGATCACGTTTATGACAAGTGCTTCGCTGCTGCCCATAACGACAATATCATCCACATACACCAAGATATAGACAACATCCGTACCTCCATGATAAGTGAACAACGATGTATCTGCAACGGAGTTTCGAAATCCAGCAGCAAGAAGAGCAGCTCTTAGTTCTTCGTACCAAGCACGAAGTGCTTGCTTAAGACCGTAAAGCGCCTTGTTGAGCTTGCAGACGTGGTGAGGATTATCTTGATCAACAAAACCAGGCGGCTGCATGACATACACCTCGTCGATCAGAGTCCCCTGAAGAAATGCATTATTAACGTCTAACTGTCGAATAATCCAAGAGCAACGAACAGCGTGTTCAAGAACCAATTGGACTATTGTCGATTTGATTACGGGGCTAAAGGTTCCCACATAATCGACTCCGTATTGTTGATTAAACCCTCGTGCGACAAGCCTCGCCTTATACCTATCAAGAAAACCATTAGGAAGATATTTGAGAGTAAATATCCACTTCGTAGGAATGACGTTTTGATGTGGCGTTGGTGGCACCAAATCAAATGTCCCATTCCTTACTACTGCATCAAACTCCGTTGACATCGCATTGCGCCACTTCTCATCTCTCAAGGCCTGATTTACGGTGGTAGGGATAAGTGGTTTTGTAGTGACAGTGAGTGAGTATTTTGTTTTTGGTTTGGTAATGTTGTTTTTGGCTCGGGTTCTCATAGGATGATGATTTATTTGTGGATTTGTATTTGGTGGAGGTAAAGGATCTGTTTGTGTTGGCGGTGGTGTAGGTGGTGTGGAGTCAATAGGTGATGACGGAGTTGTCGAAGAAGATGATGATGAGGGTGAGTGTGTGTTTGGGCTTGTATTTGTGGTGGGTGTTGTTGTTGGGCTTGGGCTCAGATTAGAGGTTGGTATATTTGGGCCTTGGGAGAGAGAACGTTGGTGGCCCATAATTGTTGCTTCTGGGTTAATAAGATGCGATGATGTTGGAGGTGCCGACGGAGGAGTTGATGACGAACGAGTTTCCGATGGTGAGAACTGAGGTGGAGGCATGGCTGATGGTGGCGAAGGCAGTGAGTGCAATCGGCGATGAGAATCCGAGCTCAGGGGCGCGACGGACGGAGCTGTGACGAGTGGTGTCACGGGTATGGTTTGGATCTGTGGTTGTGGGGATGGGGTAGGTGGTTCTGGAGCAGTCTTGACAGAGAGATTAGGAGTTGCAAATGGGAAAAAGTTCTCCACAAATTGCACATGGCGAGAGGTGTAGACTCTTCCGGATTGCTTATCCAAGCACAAATATGCACTTTGCGTTAACGAGTATCCAATGAAAGTGCACGGAATTGATCGCTGCTCTAGCTTGTGTTTGGTGTATGGTCTGAGCCAGGGGAAGCACATACATCCAAACACGTGAAGCTTGAGATAATTGAGTGGTTGGTTGAACAACCTCGCATACGGTGTGTCATTGTTGATGGTGGGACTCGGTAGGCGATTAATTAGATAGACTGCAGCAGCGAATGCGTAAATCCAGTATGTCGCCGGCATTGAGGATTTCCCCAGAAGAGTTAGGCCCATTTCAACAACATGCCTATGCTTCCGTTCTGCGATTCCGTTATGCTCCGGAGTGTGAGGTGGGCTCGTTAGATGAGAAATGCCATGATCAGATAGGAAGCAACGAAGGGAAATATATTCCCCTCCATTATCAGAATATAAGGTACCAATCTTCCTCTGGAATCGATTCTCAACAAGTGTTTTGAAGGCAATGAAGGTTTCACGGATTTGTGACTTGTGTTTTACAGGATATAACCAGGTGTAGCGAGTATAGTGATCTGTGATAACTAAATAGTATTTATAGTTATCAACAGACATTATCGGGGATGTCCATACATCGCTGTAAAGAAGTTCAAGGGGATGATTTGAGACGAGAGTGTTTGTAGAGAAATGTAGTTTATGGGTTTTATTGATAAGACAGTTTGAGCAATGCAAATGGTTGTTCAAAGCATCCGAAAGAGGTAAACTAAACTTGGAAACAAGAGTTTTTAAAACCAAAAAAGAGGGATGGCCAAGCCAATAATGCCAAGAGTTGATGTCTGTTTTTGGTGTAGGTGAGGCGAAGTTTGAGGATGGTATGGTGGGGGTAACGGGCCACTCGTACAGCTCATTCCGGGTTTTTCTTTGAAGCAATCGAGCCCCCGTGCTGAGATCCTTCACCTGAAATGAAGTTGGGAAAAATTCCACAGAAACTTGGTTATGATTGCACATACGATAGACGGATATCAGATTACGTTGTAAATCGGGTACGTATAAGACATCTCTCAAAGCAATAGATTGTGAAGGTGTAGAGAGAAAGGAAGAACCAGTATGGGAGATGGTTAAGCCTGTTCCGTCTGCAATTGTGACATCTTCTCCACCGTTGTAAGGATGGTGGAGCGCAAGGTTATTCAGATCAGAGGTAAGGTGATGTGTCGCTCCACTATCCATGATCCAATTCGCCGCATTATATGGAGCAGCTGCGAGATTCGCCCTTGGCTGCCATGGAGCTTGCGAAGAGGGATTGTACGATCCACCTGCTTGCTGGAATTTCGGACAGCGACGTGCACTATGGCCTGTAACCCCACAAATCTGACACTTACCGAGATATGGTCGTGGTGTGTACTGAGATGTGCGAGGAGAAAACTGTTGAGACTGTTGTTGCCAATGATTGTTGTGCCCACGATTTTGCTTGTATGACTGTTGGTTCCGATTATTTCCTTTGTAGTTCGCCGCATTAGCAGTGATAGGCAGCGAGGACGTAGTTGGCATCGTGGCTTGAATCTTGGCTTCATGGTTAAGCAGTTTTTCGTGAAGCTCTGTGATTGATGGAGGAGAATCACATGCCTCAATCTGATCAATGACAGACTTGTAGTCGTCTGATAGACCTTCAAGCAGAAACTCAATCTGATCTTCATGGTCTATAGCCTTCCCAAGAAGAGCCAGCTGGTCGAATCGAGTGGTGAACTCTTGAACGTACTCATTGATGGATTTGGTGCCTTTTGTCCACTGCTTAAGTTGTTGTTTCAATTGCTTGATGTAGCCGCGACTAGGCTTTGCATAGATGGAGGTAAGCATACTCCAAATCTCTGCAGCAGTTGTTGTTTTTGACAGCAATGGTTGAAGATTGGTGGATACGGCACCGAGCAAGGCACTATAGATCAAACGATCTTGCCTTTTCCAGAGAGTGTGCGCATGGTTTGGAGAGACTACACCAGCGGTGGTAATGAGGGGTTGAGGAGCCACGGTGGAGCCATCGAGGTATCCGGCAAGACCATACCCATCAAGCAAAGCATGGACTTGGAGACTCCACATGAGAAAGTTGGAAGCGTTGAGCTTTGTAACATTCGTCATGTTCACACTAAGGAGAGCATGTGAATCGGAAACCATAATGGTTTCAGTGGTGTTGGTGGTCACTGGTAAATCAGAGGAAGCCATGGGAAAAGAAGAAAATAAAGAACGAAAGAAGAGAAAGAAGACGGCGGCCATGAAATAGTTTTAGGTATTTAGGTATCTTTGCTCTGATACCATATAAAGGTAATGTCTTAGTCTTATTGATAATAATGTACAATGTATATATAATGGGATTACAAGACAGACATTAGGGTAATTAACTATATGTTCAATTACATATCAATAGTTTCCTTTTATACTCTACACATAAACACCCGAGAGGCCGAGATGCAGAAAAAGGAAAAAAGAGAGCCAACTAATAATTCAATGCTTTGCTAATTCACATTGCAGACATAATCATATCAAAATATACAATATGAGCCCTCTCCAACACCACACTCGCCCTAAATTTTATTTAGTGGTGGACATATACTACGTATATCTAAACTGATACGAACCAGACAAAATGAACTTTTAAATTATTATCCATTTGGTGAGCTACCATGCAAACTTCTAGGAATATGATTCTTGCTTAGCTATTCATTTAACCTGGCCATAATGAATTGAAGCACAAGAGTGATTTATAATCATCCACAAACTATTTTTTTCCTTACTCAATCCTCTTGCTTAAAGTAGTTTTCCAAAATGTTGATTACTCGAAAGTAGACAACTTTCGTAGACATTGTACTGTGAGAAAATTGACTCCTCCAGAGTAGTGATCAAAATCGCTTTTGCGCCAGTCATTCCGATTTGAGAGGCATGTTAACACCTAATGTGGTTAATATTTTCCTGAAAAATCGAATAAATTTCAACCCCCTTTTGAGCATAATGATGATCAGGAGAGGGTTAAAGTTGATTAATGTTTTGGAATTAGAAGCAAATATTTGTATAGTGTAGATATTTGAGAATCCTGAGGATTTTTGATAAAATAAATTCTCTCAGCCACTCCATATCTCTGCAATAATGAAAAACTATATGGCTGCTAAAAGTTTGTTCTGTAAAATCTGTTGCTTTCACTTATGTTAGTGGATCATTACATACATGAAAGCGAAGAAATAACTGCACATGATACATGTTTAAATTACCAAAATTCTGAGACCTCTTAGCTTTTCTTCCCCAGCATGATTTGTTAAAATATACCATGGTTCTTGTAGCTTTGAAATCACGGCATCCAAAGTACAAAAACATTAGTATTAACAATTCATTGCATAAGACCTCTCCCCATATCTAACCGTCCAATCGTTGCTATGCTTTTGTCGTGTTCGCCCTAGCGCTGATGTGCAAGAAAATCTGATCTTCCTCTCCGGTGGCCGGTTTTTCTCATACCCCCTCGTCCAACTCTTCTATTTGTGGCCCTCTTCGATTTGTCGATGTCGATGGTCCTCTCCGTTGGTGTCGCTCTGGTGCTCTCTCCTTCTTGTCACTACTTGTTCGAGGACGGCGGTAGGTTCGGGGTGAGAGCTCTGGTGACACTCGTTCTCGGGTTAGGCTTTATCTGGCGGCTCTGGATGCTCGATTAGGTGGGTTATGTAGTTGTGGGGTCTCTATTATATGGGTTTCAAGGTGGGTCTCGGATTGGCTCTCTCTCTCTCTGTATATACAACACATAAATAAATCAGACAAATACAATTGCTTTTTTTTTTTAAAGAAAACATTAAAAGACATCTAATCCTAGTTCACGAAAAGAAAAGATCTTCGGTTTAAACTAAAAAAAAAAATTTAAAAAAAAATTACAATTTAGATAAACTAAAACAAACATAATTGTGCAAGACAAATAGTACTATAAATTTTATACCATGCAATTTTTTGAATTAAAAATAGCTTATATGGTATGGGTGGTTTTGGAGATTTGAAAGTAATTGCAAAACACAGTTCCTCCAACAAAAAGAGAAAGATGATAAAGTATCCAAGGTAATTCTACTTAATCATCTTGATTTATGCGCTCATATTTGGTTTATATGGTTTATTATCTTCTTGATTGACCTTAGGCCATGTGAAGTCAAGAAGACAATGAAAAGCTTATGATAGTCTTCTAGGATTCCTCCGATTTCGAAACTATCTCTCGCCTGATGTGTAGATCTCCAAGATCTTGCTCTCAACAGTCCAAACGTCTCCAAATAAAAGAGAAGAATGATAAAGACTCTTAATTGTAATTTGATTGTCGAGTTGAATTTGTTTTTCTGAGGTTAGACATATCAATATATCATTAATCTTGTCGAGTGGCTAAGTTTGATAAAGACAGAATTAAAGAGATATATAAAGCACTGGTGCAATTTCTGGACGATCACCTTCTCGAAAGGCTGTTGATGCTCTACTAGTACAAATCCATGATGAAATAAATGGGCATATTCAATTTCTGGATATCTCTTTCAAAGAGATAATCTGCATGTTTTTACTTAACCCAAATCGTGACAACGTCGAGGCTTTGGCTATTTTCTATGGAAACCTCTCGACATAAGGGAAACAATGACATGGCAACTTTTTTAATAGGAGATGGAGCAGTAGAACAATGCTCAAATGCAGACAACTTCAAAATTACTTTATCTTCCAAGTCAACACATGTGTTCTTGGTGATCTCCTCAAGCTTGTTTGGCCCAAACTTCTCTTTAGGGTAGATTTTGCTAAGAACAAATCTTTCACTAGGACAGACAATGGCTATTTTGACATTTTTTACTTCTGAAACCAAATAATCCACGCTTTTTGTTTGAGAAGAATCCAGAGGTTTTCTTTGTAGAAAACTGAGAGTAGCCTGGTAAAAACTAAGACCATTAGTACAACTGAAAGAAAATTGATTTGCGAAATGTTGAGTTAAAGAATTAGTTGAGTTATCATGATATATTTGTTAATGATTGATCCTTCAATTTTCTTCTAAGCCAAACCAAAGAAAGATTGTTATTTGTTTGTTTTAGATTTATCATCATCTCATACTATCATCATCATAACCATCATTATCATACCATCATCATCATAACACCATCATCAGTATCATGAAATATTTCTTGATAGCATCATCATAATTTATAACAACACACCATCATCATCCGAAGAAAATGTATAATCTTATTTAGACATTATATTATATTAACTTATAATGCATATCATAGAGTAAATTTTATTTGCATAAATTTGGCTGTTGGAAGAGCTCAAGCATGTTAGGTTTAGGGTATGCAAGCCATGAAACAAAATTCAAGAGCAACAACGATTCGGTCATTATTTTGTAACAAAATCGAAAAACATTTGTTTTGGCTAAGTTACGTTTCTTTTTTTTGTTAAACTTAGTTACGCTTTTATGTATGTAGTAACTAGTAAGCAATAAATACCATTTGATGCAGTATGATGTGAATTGTCAGTGTTTGTTTTGTAGAATTATCAGAGGCAATAATAAGGGAGATATTAAAAATACTATGACAAGAATATGTGTTTGATACCAGGTCCAAACCTGAAACATCCTGAAATATTTTGGGCCGAAAGCAAAAAAAAAGGTTTATAGGCTTATAAGCTAACAATTAAAAAAACACTGATATTGAGATAAAAAGATTTGAACCTCCCATCTTTTGAGGGTAATTTCAAACATTCACCAACTAAACTACTAGAAATTTGATAAAAAAATACGGCTGAATAATTACATATTTTAAACAAGGTCGGAAGCACATGCTTCTATAGCTTGTACTCAGGACTGCCACTGTTTGATACTATTATCGCTTGTATGCTTGTATCTCAATTTTTAAAATTTCTAACGTTGTCGCTGTAAACCAATCAAGTTTGTAAGATATCTGATAAATATGAAATTTTCTATATATGTTTAAAAGATAAAAAAAACTAACAAAGTACATAGATTGTAATACCCGCTCCCGGGTTATCAGATCCAAAGCGGTATATTATCAGTTTAATAATAAATGCGAATAAAGTCTAAAATACATTTATTAAAATAAATCAGAATACGAAAAATCTCATGAAATAAATCGAAAATCCAAATTTAAACTGAAATCAATTCTTAAATACCGAAGTCTTTATTAAAACGAAACGTGGCATTTCTCAATTTGGTCAACTTTATGTTTTCTTCCATCTAGTCTTTTAATATAAACTTGGAGAATACAAAACCGCCGAAGCTAATTAAAGTTTATGGAATCAAAGCTAATTAAAGTTTATGGAAAAAAAAGTTATGGATTCTAAATCCAAGCCCAGCAAAAAATCAAAAGCCCATAAGAGAAAGAAATGGAGAAGTGATAGGGTTGCAACGCAAGAGGGTGTAAGTAAGTAGACTTTGGTCGGAGGTTCCGATGAGATCTGTCGACTTCAAGACTCATAGAGATTCAAGTGGGTCGATCAGTGACTGACTAAGGTACTTACTCACTGTCATAATTATTATTTTCTATTGTTGTTATGATTTGATTTGATTTGATTTGATGAAATCTGTAATATCTTGTTTGTTGGGTGATTAAGTTTTTTCCAAAAATAAAATTCCATGAAGAATGGAAATTGTTGAAATTTGATATGAAGTTTTCCTTTTTTCCAATTCCTAGTGGGACTCGGATCGTATATATATATGTGTATATATATGTATGAAGCCTCCCTCAGATCGTCGTCTCGATACAATGTTGAGAAGACATCGCTCGACTGCGGAATCGCTACCTCACGATGTGGTAGAGCTCATCCTGGAGAGACTTCCTGTCAAGTCTCTGCGGAGATTCAAGGCTGTATCCAAGAAGTGGGAATCCACGATCGAGTCCCCAAGTTTCAAAGAAGGACAGTTGATCCGTCGTAGGCAATCTCGAGGTCCAGATGTCCTTTTCGTGCCGCTTTTTTATCCTTTTGCTGTTGGTGGTGATGCTCACAGATTTGTGTTTGGGTCGTCAATAGCCTATACGGTTAGGCTCCCTACTTCAGGCACCACAATCTGCCAGGGTAGTTGTGACGGTCTTGTGTGCCTCTACAATGCCTACACACCCAGCACACCGAATGTCGTGGTGAACCCCGCCACTGGATGGCATCAAAGTTTTCCTCTTTCCACCATTCAACGGTTCCTCGTCGACCTCTGTAGTAAAAAAATGGCTGGCAACGCCCCAACTCCTGATCTTGGATTCGGTAGAGACAAAGTCAGCGGTACATTCAAGCCCGTTTGGTTATATAACTCATCTGGATTTGGCCTAGACAACGTTACCACTTGCGAAGTCTTCGATTTCATCACCAACTCTTGGAGGTACGTTCTCCCTGCTTCTCCTTATCGCATCCTCGCTGTCCAGAATCCAGTGCATTTCGATGGGTCCCTTTATTGGTTAACCGACTGTCAAGAAACCAAGGTTTTATCTTTCCATCTCCACACCGAAACTTTTCAAGTCATCTCTAAAGCTCCCTTTCCCCATGCTTCACCTAGCCATCGTGACGTCACCATGTGCACCCTCGATAACCGTTTGTGCGTATCCCAGAAAAGCTGGCCCACCCAAGTCATATGGTCGTTGGATTCTTCTTCAGGCACATGGAAGGAAATGTGTTCCATAGATCTCACCAAAACTTTGTCTTGGTTTGGGAGGGAACCCAAGTTCGTGCTGTCGCCAATAGCTATTCTGGACAAGAACAAGTTATTGCTTCAAGGTCGTGATGACGGTAATCCCGTGGTGATACATGATCTCGATACCAAGTCTTGTGATCTACTCTTCATACCTATCGATCCCCTAGGTTCTGTTTATTATTTTGAAAGTTTATTATCTGTTTTATGAAAAAAGGGATCATTTGTCTTGTTTTCTTTATAAACCATTTGTAATTTTCTGCATTCTCAATATTTGTTACTCTTTAATGGCAAAGACTCTTTTGTTAATTGTCACCCACTATTAACGATTCTAGTTAGGCCATCAAACTCTTTGTAAACAGGATTCGACTTGTAATCCAGCGTCCGGTAAATGGCTTTTAACATTAATATCCAGTATTTGCATCCATGAGAGTGGTGTCTCAGTCTCAGAGACTTTTTTGAGAGATGTTGCAGTCTTGTTTCCATAACCCTTTAAGTCCGAGCTTATTTCTGAGAGAGAAATTATCAGTCTGCTGTAGCTAACACTTGAAACTCAAACAATGGCAACAGCTCTTTCAACTTTCCTTTATTACCACCACTGCGTCTGTTCCTTTCTTTCTCGCTGATAACAAATCCAAGATATTACTCAAATCAAAAACCCAAAATGCTAATAAGAAGCATCACACAGTTTAGTTAAACCCTTTCCTCTTTTCTTCATGACAATCCGCCGCGCCAAAAGACCAACAAAAATACCGCCTGCCAGTGATGTGTCTATCAGATAGCGCATTGAGCTTTGGATGGTTTTCCTTGTTCTACATGGTCTTTTACTGATTCTAATAGCAGATTTGTAACAGGCTTATATAGAAATGCATCTGATACCTTCCTTTCTCTCCACAGCTCCACATACTTTTCTGCGTCTTTGCGGCACTTTCGTATGTTTCCTCAGAAGCTTCAAAACATTCACGGTTAACAGTTGCATCATCAAATTTTCTTGGTTTGGATGATCTTCAAATTTACAGGGGCGTATTACCTGCAATAGATGTGCTGAGCAAGGATGCATTGGTCGGAGTAAGCTCTTTTTATCCCTTATGATCTCTTCGATTGTGTCATTTTCCATATCCTCCGAGTTTCTGCAACCAATTGATCTTGTCTGATGAACGAAGAGGGTTCGTGAACTTATCATTCATCACTCATGTCTTGTTCTGCCTTTCACAGATCTTCTACTTCATCGGGTTTGTCTTTTTTCTGCCTTGAAACAGTGGTCAGCATCTGGGTTATTCAGGTCTTTTTCCTAATCTTTATACTGAAAATATACAATCTCTGGATCGATAGAGTTTCCGAGGCAAAAGTTTTTAAATAATTGTGCAGCAAGTATACATGTACTTCTGAGGAAGCTGGAGACGGGATGCAGCGAGAGGAGCAATGAGAGCTGCCATATGATTCAGCAAATTCAAATCAATCATCTTCTGAAGCATTTGGTTGTGATGTGTGATATTTACACTCTTCTTCACTAGTTATTTAGCTTCACGAAGAAATCGCCAAACTCCTTGATGCAGGGTCAATCTCCGAAGTCCAATACCCCGAATGGTTGGCAAACCCTGTGGTCGTGAAAAAAAAGAACGGGAAATGGAGGATATGCGTGGACTTCACCGACCTCAACAAGGCATGCCCAAAAGATAGCTACCCTCTCCCATATCGACCGTCTCGTCGAAGTCACCGTGGGCAACGAGCTCCTCTCTTTCATGGACGCATTCTCTGGCTACAATCAAATTATGATGCACCCCGACGACCGAAAAAAGACCGCGTTTATAACAGATCGGGAGACCTACTAATATAAAGTTATGCCATTCGGACTCAAAAATGCCGGAGCAACTTACTAGCGGCTGGACAACAAGATGTTCGCCGAACAGCTCGGCGACACAATGGAAGTCTACATCGACGACATGCTCGTCAAATCACTGAAAGCTCAAGACCACATAAATCACCTCAGAATCTATTTCGAGATTCTAAACCAGTACGAGATGAAGCTGAACCCGACGAAATGCACCTTTGCAATCACATCTGGGGAATTATTGGGATACATAGTCACCCAACGCGGAATCGAAGCAAATCCTAAGCAGATCGCTGCCATTGCCGACCTACCTTCGCCAAAAAATAAAAGGGAAGTACAAAGGCTAACGGGACGAATCACCGCCCCCAATCGCTTCATCTCACGATCCACCGACAAGTGCCTACCGTTCTATCAACTACTCCGCAGTAACAGGAAGTTCGAATGGGACGTCAGATGCGAAGATGTGTTCCAACAATTAAAAGAATATTTGACAACGCCGCCAATCCTATCGAAACCGGAGAATGGAGAAACACTCTCTCTTTATGTCTCAGTTTCCAGCGCGGCGGTCAGCGGGGTGTTGGTCCGCGAAGATCGCGGAGATCAAAAACCGGTTTTCTATGTAAGTAAATCCCTCGACAGAGCGGAAGGTCGGTACCCGACAATAGAAAAGCTCGCACTCGCGGTAGTGATGTCTAGCCCGGAAACTCCGACCATACTTCCAATCTAATACCATTGCGGTAATGACGACCCAACCTCTGCGAACAGTCCTCCACAGTCCTAGTCAGTCCGGATGAATGATGAAGTGGGCAGTAGAACTCAGTGAAAAATGCATAAGGCATGGACCCATGATCCTAACACCTACCGAGCCACTTACCACAGCAACCGCTCCCTATCCGTTCATGCATTGGGCGATGGATATCATCGGACCATTTCCCCTATCTCGGTAAAAAAATTCATCCTGGTTGTAACGGACTACTTCACTAAGTGGGTCGAAGCCGAACCATTCGCAAGGATACATGCCACCGACGTATAAAATTTCGTCTGGAAGTTCATCATATGTCGCCACGGCCTCCCCTACGAAATCATCGCCGACAACGGATCTCAGTTCATAGCTGACGAGTTTGAAGAATTCTGCGCAAGATGGAAAATCAGACTCAACAAATCTACCTCGAGGTACCCACAAGGAAACGGACAAGCCGAGGCGACGAACAAAACAATTATCGACGGCCTGAAGAAACGCCTCAACGACAAGAAGGGCGCATGAGCCGACGAGCTAGACGGGGTATTGTGGTCATACCGGACTACCCCCGACATTCGACCGGCCGATCACCGTGATGTTAAGAGTATTTGGATTGGATGTTGCAGGACGCACCAGAGTTCTGGATCAATAGAGAGGACTATATGGAAGAAGGGATTAATTGTTTAAACAAGATGGGCAAGCTTAAAACTTTCAAATTCAAAACTCAAGGTTGTACTTTTTTTATTACAGTCAGGATGATTTAATTGCATTTGTAAAAATTATCTGGAATATCCAATTCGATTTAATTGTATTCGTCTTAACTTCAATATTTTAGGGTTTGAAAGTTTGAGTACAAGGGGTTGCGATTAGGGATCTGAAATCCGTGGATATTCTTATTTTTAGACACATCCAAAAGTCATGGATTAGAATCCGAGTAGTTAGTTGTAGCTCGGATTTGGATATTCCAAAAAATTTAGGATTTTCAATCTGTTTCCACCTCAATATCTATCTTTGGCATTTTAGTTTGTTTATATCCTCTGTACAACATCATACTATTATTTAGCAAGTGCGAAATCCTATGTGGCGGCTCCATAATCATTCTCAGACCTGTTTTTATCCTTATGCCATTAATGAATCGTTTTAATTACATATGCTGCCATCGTCTAAATTGGGCTTCTGGATTTCGATTTTTCTTTTAATTTTGGCCCATATAATTAATTCGTGATATGTACAATACTCATTATATTATTGATATTCAAAGTTGGAAAACCTACGTAATAATGGATTTCTATCGACGTATTTTGATGCTTGTTTTATTGATTTATTTTTTCATTATATTTTATTGATTTATTTTTTCATTATATTACAATGATTATTAAAATATCATCAGAATTTTGCACTATATATAATTTACCCTATTATTTTTCATTCGTACGTTAATATTTTTTTATTATTATATTACAATAATTATTAAAATATCATCAGAGTTTTGCACCATATAGAATTTGCCCTATTATTTTCATTTGTACGTTAATATTTTAATGTTTTCCAGACTTTTCGTAACTAAAGCTTTATATTGGGTTTTTGGCTTTCGATTTTTTTTTGTTATCTTCACCCATATATGTGTGGACTTTAAAAAAACTCTAGGTTGTCTCTATAATATCGTGCTATTAGATGTTTCTTTTTCTAAGCAATAATTAACTCGTGATATGTACAATACTCATTATATTATTGATATTCAAAGTTGGAAAACCTACGTAATAATGGATTTCTATATTTTTGTTTCATAGTTGACGTATTTTGATGCTTGTTTTATTGATTTATTTTTTCATTATATTTTATTGATTTATTTTTTCATTATATTACAATGATTATTAAAATATCATCAGAATTTTGCACTATATATAATTTGCCCTATTATTTTTCATTCGTACGTTAATTTTTTATTATTATTATATTACAATGATTATTAAAATATCATCAGAGTTTTGCACCATATAGAATTTGCCCTATTATTTTCATTTGTACGTTAATATTTTAATGTTTTCCAGACTTTTCGTAACTAAAGCTTTATATTGGGCTTTTGGCTTTCGATTTTTTTTGTTATCTTCACCCATATATGTGTGGACTTTTAAAAAACTCTAGGTTGTCTCTATAATATCATGCTATTAGATGTTTCATTTTCTAAGCAATAATTAACTCGTGATATGTACAATACTCATTATATTATTGATATTGAAAGTTGGAAAACCTACGTAATAATGGATTTCTATATTTTTGTTTCATAGTTGACGTATTTTGATGCTTGTTTTATTGATTTATTTTTTCATTATATTTTATTGATTTATTTTTTCATTATATTACAATGATTATTAAAATATCATCAGAATTTTGCACTATATATAATTTGCCCTATTATTTTTCATTCGTACGTTAATTTTTTTTTATTATTATATTACAATGATTATTAAAATATCATCAGAGTTTTGCACCATATAGAATTTGCCCTATTATTTTCATTTGTACGTTAATATTTTAATATTTTCCAGACTTTTCGTAACTAAAGCTTTATATTGGGCTTTTGGCTTTCGATTTTTTTTGTTATCTTCACCCATATATGTGTGGACTTTAAAAAAAATCCTAGGTTGTCTCTATATCTTCTTATAAATATCATGCTATTAGATGTTTCGTTTTCTAAGCAAAGATTTGTGTTGAAAATTGAAACCCTACATAGTGTTATTCTGTATGTTATTGACTTCTGGTCTAATTATCGTTGTTGATATTGGTATTAATATATGCTTTCTGATTTATAAGTCTCATCAATTTGATCGTAATTTATATGCTTTCTCATTTATAAGTCTCATCAATTTGATCGTAATTCAAATATTATCTTCGTCCTTGGGTTATTATTAATCTTTAAATCTTTAAAGTTTCATTATGTGTTTCTAATTGTTATTTTAATACTTCTTTATTTAATCTATATATCATAACTTCCTTACTAAAACAACGGTTGTTATATTATAGTTATCGTTTATGATGGTAGCCAACTTTGAATATCAAAAATATAATATGCTCTATAGTTTATACGAATAATACACTGCGCATGTTGTTAGTTTTGTTGTTTATTCGTTTAATTCTTTTTATTTTTCTACTAATTATCGTTCTATTCATTTTATAGGTTATAACCTCTTCTTAGAGGTATAATTCGTTCTTATATTTGTTGTTTATGTATATGTGTTTTGTTATCTATTATACTGTTCATGTTATTTATTATATCGTGAAATCGTTATTTATTTTTTACTCATGATTATCGTTTTATTATTTTTTATAGGTTTTAAACTCTTCTGTGAGGTATAATTTGTTCTTATTTATTCTTAAATTTATGTGTTTTGTTCTCTATTATACATCTTGTATTCTTTTTATCTTATATTCGTCTTCTTATTGTTTTAATTATTATCGTTGTATTCGTTTTATAGGTTGTAACGTTTTTGTTAATTTCAAAATAACTATAGTCTGTATTTTATATATTATATTATTTCTAACAATAATCAGTTATTTATTTCTAACAAAAAATTGTTTATTATAAATCTTATTTATTATTATTAAATTTGGTATGTACTTTTGTTCTAATATTTATTTTAAAATTTTAAAATAATATTAATTTGTTTACATGTTCTGTAATGACAAACATTTTTTAGTAATTGTGTTTTTTGTTAGTTATTTGATCTATTCATTTTCTTCTTCTTGTTATTGTAATGATTCTTATTTCTTTTTCTTTTTTCCAGAATTTGACATCTTCTATAAGGTAATTTTCTAATAATATTATCTCTACATATTTTCGTTTTTCGTTGAAAGGAGTTTGTTATCTAATCCTACTTCTTCTTTTAGGTTTTGCCTCTTCAACAAGATATCTCCTTATAATATTTTTACCCTTTATGTTTGAAAGAAATTAGTTACATGAACCTATACTCTATTTTCGTGTTTAACAAGGTTTCCTCTGTTTTTGAGTTTTTTATTCGATGAAGAGGTTTGTTCGGATTATGTCTATTTTGAAAAATAATTCATAGTTCCGATAAAATAAACACTAAAACCCAAACAAACGGAACTATGAATTATTCCTCGAAAGAAAAGATAAAATATATTATTTAAAACAAAAAAAAATCTTATTGTTTAAATTCGAACAGTAAGGTCATGTGTTTCAAATACTTTATGTAGAAATAAGAACCAAAAAATCAAATTAAAACACATCGATCAAATTGTTTTATGAAATGATATAATGTGAATATTTTATTACTAATAGTGAGTCACGATGAATCGAGGACTTGAATCATTTACATCTAGCCTATGCGTTTTCTGTAAACCATCAAATGAGTTTATGTATAATTTTCAATGATTGTGTGCATGGTTAGAGTTTAGACGTTCATGGTGGGGTTTAACATCTCTAATCAAAAATTTTGATGGCATACGATTACTAAAAAAAAAAAAATTATACGTGTTTGTATTTGGATTTAAGATTTGATGCTAGAGTTTAGGATTTAGGATCTATGTATTATTTTCAATGTTTACGTGTATTTGTAAGGATTTAGACTCTCGAAATAGGGTTTGGCACCTCTTATTTTTTGAAAAACAAATTGATGGTATATTGTTAATGAATAATTTTCTAACGTTCTCTTAAAAAATATATTAATAAAAAATATAAATAAATACAAACATTTGCGGTGACTAAAGATAATAAATATGTGCACTAAAAAAAGGATAACAATGATAAAAGAAAAAAATTTAAAATATCAAAATAATGAAATTGGTTATCTTCAAAATGATTTTTTTTTATCTTATATACAAAATAAAAAATTACTTATAAAATTAGAGTGTTGATTTGTTAAATTAGATCTAAAATTTAAAAAACGAATAATAAATTCAAAATGGTATAAGTGGCATCATTTTCCTAAGAATCATTTTGGTGTATATGGTTATTTTTAATAAATTGTTAATAAATTGGTTTTGAACTCTATAAGTTGGTGTGAATTATTTTGGGACAATACATAACATTCATCGATGCGAACATAAAATATTCATTTAATTGTGAATTTTTTTACAACAAAAGATATACATTTTAAAATAATACACTTTATATTTTTTTTAATAAACGTCCCAACGATTTTTTTAATCCGTCCATACCAATTTTAACATTTTAAAATGCTACAATTTTATTTTTTAAACGAGTGGTTTTGAATGAAGAAACTGAATGTGGTTTATATCAAAATATTTAAATCTCTAGAATTTTGAGCTTTTAGTTATTTTATGGAATTGAGATTTTCGTTAGTTCTGTTTATAAATTATCCATTTCTATTTTGATTTTGTTAGTTATATTTTAGTATTTTTATTCTAAAATATGGTGTTATGGTGTTTACGTAAAAGTTATATATCTATATTTCTAATCTCTTTTATTAGTCAATTAGATCCATATTATTTGCAACTACGTATAAATATGAAAAGATTATATGTTATATATCATTATACAAGATAAGGTGTCCAATTAAGTTGATTTTTATGATTCTAAAAAAAAAATTTGTAGTATTCGATACACGATAATGTCGTGTTCGATTTTTTTTATTTAAATATGTATTTTTGAAAAATGAATAGATAATCAAAAAATTTATGTTTTAATTTCATTAACACACTCACCTCTTGAATCAATTTACTCTCCAGTGGTAGTCTGACTTGGGCGTCAGAGAGTCTTTAAGAGGGAAACCCCTTCTCATCATTCCGAAGATCTTCCTGACGATATTACTTATGTATGGTCCAACGCATCTCCAGAGAATCATCGTGAATATCTCACTAGAGACAGCAACTTAGGCGGACGCACCTCTCATCCCCAAGAGGACGGAAGTCCAACGTACCAGGAGCTCTCTGACTATTCCCATAGGACACTCTAAGGTTGTATGCAAGAAATCTATGACTCCGTACGGAGGACCCAAAATCTGATCCAAACAATTAGCGTTAAAGAGGGAAACACCAGACGCTCCACCGAAAGAAAAGACAAAACATATATATATATATATATATATTTATTTAAAAATTCTTATTATCTGAATCCGAACAGTAAGCTCATGTGTTTCAAATACTTTATGTAAAAACAAGAACAAAAAATCAAATTAAAACTCATCGATCGAATTGTTCTATGAAATGATATAATGTGGAGATTTTATTGCTGATAGAGGATCACGATGAATCGAGGAATTGAATCCTAGCCTATGTATTTTCTGTAAACCATCAAATGAGTCTATGTATAATTTCCAATGATTGTGTGCATGGTTAGGGTTTAGACGTTCATGCTTGGGTTTAACATCCCTGATCAAAGAATTTGATGGCATATGATTACTATAAAAAATTAATTTATACGTGTTTGTATTTGGATCTAAGATTTGATGCTAGAATTTAGGATTTAGGATCTATGAATTATTTTCAATGTTTACGTGCATTTATAAGGGTTTAGACTTCCATGTTAGGGTTTAGTACCGCTTATTTTTTAAAAAAATAAATTGATGTTACAATGTTAATGAATAATTTTATAATGTTCTCTTCAAAAAAAAATTAATAAAAAATATAAATAAATACAAATATTTGCATTGAGTAAAGATAATAAATGTGGGCACTGGGAAAAAAAAGATAACAATGATAAGAAAAAAAAAACTTAAAATATCAAAAATAATGAAATTGGTTATCTTCAAATTTTTTTTTTTTTATCTTATATATAAAAATAACAATTACTTATAAAATTAGAATACTGATTTTAAAAATTAGATCTAAAAATTAAAAATTGAATAATAAATTCAAAATGGTATAAGTGGCATCATTTTCCTAGGAATCATTTTGGCGTGAATGATTATTTTTAATATATTGTTAATAAATTATTTTTGAACTCTATAAGTTGGTGTGAATCATTTTGGGACAACACAGACATTCGTCGATGCGAACATAAAACATTAATTTAATTGTGAATTTTGTTTACAACAAAAGATATACATTTTAAAATAATACACTTTAGATTTTTTTTATAAACGTCCTAACGATTCTTTAAATCCGTCCATACAAAATTTAACACGATTCATACTTAAGTGATTAAATAGGTTGACTAATCATTTTAATATATATAAATTTTTAATATTTAAACGTGTATGACAAAACATATAAATTCTAACATTTATAAACGTACAAAAATGATATGTATTGTGCATAAATGTAATAAAGTTGAATACTTTTGATCAAGAATATGTTAATGTCATTATTTTTAATATTTTATGTGTAAAAATGATCAAAATATATGCAAATGTTATTTATTTCAATATCTTTCAAGTGTAAAATTGATCTTCATTATTCGTGTAAATTATAGAGCATGCGATAAATCAGATAAATTTTAGATTTATATGAATTTGTGGGACATAACAAATGAAAAATATATATATATATTCTAATAATGAATTGTATAAATATATACAAGTGTGATTAAATATGTATAATAGACTACATTATAATAAAAATATTTGTATAGTATATTAATCTAAATACATATATACACAATATATAATATTGTTATAAATATAAGAATAAAAAATTGTTAATATATCAGAAAAAATTAAAAATAGATGATATGGTAAGTCTAAAATATTACATTTAGTTGGGTTTAAATTTGTAAAACATGTATTAATGGGCTTATGTTATAAAATTAATGAGAATATGTAGAGATTTCCACCATGACATATAGTTTTAATTGAAATGTTCTGATTGGTTAAATTAAATGACATGTCCCCTAAAAATTTCTTTGAACGACAACTATGATTTTTTTTTGTGAATGTCTCCTTAATTAATATATATAGGATTGTATTGTTTAAACGAGTGGTTTTGAATGGAAGAAAATGAATGTGGTTTATAAGAAATATCTTAAAATCTCTAAGATTTTGAGTTTTTAGTTATTTTATGGAATTGAAATTTTTGTTAGTTCTATTTATAAATTATCCATTTCTATTTAAATTTTTAGTTATATTTTAGTATTTTTATTCTAAAATATGGTGTTTACGCAAAAGTTATATATCTGTATTTCCAATCTCTTTTTTTTAGTCAATTAAATCCATATTATTTACAACTACATATAAATATGGAAGAAGTTATATGTTATATATCATTATACGAGATAAGGTCGGTTAAGTTGATTTTTATGATTCTCAAATCTTTCTCCGTAGTATTCGATACACGAAAATGTCGTGTTCGATTTTTTTAATTTAAATATGTATTTTTGAAAAATGAATAGATAATCAAAAAATTTATATTTTAATTTTATTAACATACTAATGTATTTAATTTTTCGCGCAAGGCGCGGAACCCACCTAGTTGTGAAGTAAAATTGTGGTTCCTCATATTTTCATACTAATAGATTAAAAACAAATTCGACGGAAACGAAATAGGCACTTTGTGTAATAATAAAATCCGAGAAGCTTCTTCGTCCGACCAAACTCGCTTGACAATATTACTCTCTCACTTCCACGGTTTGTTTCAAGTAAAGACTCGTGAGAACCAGTTTCCTCTTCTGGTGAAGACTCGTCACATCCAGTTTCCTCTTTAGAATAGGAAAGGGTAATATCACAAACATTAGACACACTCCGGTTAAAATACATAGGGCCTCTTCCAGCTGATAGGCTTTTCCAAATCCAGCTGTCTAGGTGAATTGCATTTCCCAGTGTCAATGTACATACTTTGGCGCAACCGCAAATCGCAAAGGTACTATTGTTGAAGGGAAATCGTGGTGGTAACTATATAAGTTGTTGCTGATACACTGTTTTCTTTCTGTAGTAAACAAGCAAGTTTTTCTCATTCTTGTATTTGTAGTATCTGTAAATTGTAGCATATTTCCATGACAGCAAAGATCAAAACTGCTTAAAGCTTACCTTATAGTTTATACTGTTATCCAGTTCGGATCTGGAAGGAAGTCTTTTCATAGATGCTTATGCAGAATAAGGCTTTGTGGTGATAATATGTCAACTCAAGCATGTTAACACTTTGTGATGCAGAATATTGATGTCGACCAAATTGTGATGGAACACTACCAATCAACAAGTACTCCTCAACCATCGGTATCTAATTTTCCATCGAGAACTCCACCTGCGGATAGAAATGCTTCCAGAAGAGAAGAAGAGTGTTGTTTGCCTCCTGAGGTCATGGAATAAAGGTATGGCTAGTGCTTTTCTCTTCTTTTCTTCTGCTTCAATGGTTTGAAACCTATTGGTTTTCTCATTTTGTTTGATGTTGGTATCTACTCAGCAAGGGGCCTAGGGCTTTGTCCAGAAGCTTTAACCCCTATGGCACAAATTGCAATATCAAATGAACTTCTTGACGATGCTACTGATCTGAGTCCTGATCGTGTTGAACAGCTTCGTCAAGAGAGGTAAATTGCCTTTTTTCTCCATGGAGCTGGAAAACATTTATCAAAAATTGAATTCTCTCGTATCATCCGAATCAATTGCAATCAGCCGTGTTTCATGTGTTAGTGGCTTCTCAAATGTTACTTTAGCTAAGACTTCCATAATCTGTTGCAGATTCCCTTCTTCTGTAAAAGTATTAAGGCCGAGTAGACCCGGGGCAACCCCTAGCAAAAGGTCCGCTAACATCGGAGAAGCAAAGTACTCTTCCAGCAGATGATCCTCCACAAGATTTGGTATATCTCTTTGTAGTTTAGACTCCTTTTTCCTGTTGAGATTAGTCTACCACTTTGAATTGCTGATGTTGGTTCATTGATCTTTTTCTTTAGAATCTCTCTGCCAACATGTACACAGCCTTGAGGAAGCTTCGTACGCTTCTTGTCAAAGAATCCCCTGACGGTGTTTTGGCATAATCATATATTCGGGTTAATCCCAACAACCATTTTGCTTCCAGTATCCTTGTAAGTTCTTTACTTGATCATGGTCAACTTGATTCATACCACACAAAATCCTTGTGTTTGTGGTGGCAGCAATGCAACGCTTCAGTAGATAAGCAGAAAAATTCCGAGAACCAAAGAGGAACTCCTCGAGATAAATGGCCTCGGGAAGTAAGTTGTTTTGAAAACCTCGACTCTTTATCACCGTTAAGTCCAGTTGACAAAGAGTCTCGTTCTTTCTCCGCGGAAAGCTAGAGGAAACATTTAGATGATGATGATGATGAACATTGCTTGTTTTTTTACTTTTTCCCTGTCAAAAGTTAATCTTAAGCATTTTCTAGATAGGTACTGATGATGATGGTTATTATGATTATGATGATTCAAGAAAAGATATGATCTGTGAATAAGATTTCTTTGTTTCTTTTACTGATAAAGATTTTTGTGTAATCTAAATGTTGAAAGAATCCATTCTTTTGGTATTATTAGGACATAAAGAGTATCAAAAAGTTGAAATCTCTGCAATGGTTTTTTTGGAGATTCTTGTTTAGTATTCGTCCATGACTCAGAGAGAACTTCTTGGACATAAGCATGAAGCAGTTTGGCAAGAAAGATATTACGGCTGAACCAATATGCCAATCGGCAAATGCTGTTAGAGCTGAACCAATATGCCAAAGGCTGTTCCTTTGGATTAGATAGGTTTCTTCAAAACATAACATAGATGATGCAGTGTAAGAAGAAACAAAGCACAAAATGAGAGAAAAAGGAAGATTTATTCAGAAAATTATCCTTAGAATAGCTTAGTGTCTCCAAAATGTAAACTTTGTAAGACTAAGCATAATCATTGAAAGGGTAAAGACAAAGCTGCAAATGCAAACCATAAAAACTGCCAACAAATTTGCCTTTTTTAAGACTTAAAAGAAATGAACATAAGCTTCTGCACATATTTGACTTCTTAATCAACAAACATCAGCATTATCAAATACAAAAAACTGAACTTGATTTCGAAGAAGACAAAACATGAGCATTTCAACTCTTAGTAGTCAATCTGAAGCAGAGACAAAGTGTAAAATGAAGTTTTTTCGAATATATGTAACCTTGGATGTATTTTCTATGATTGCTATTATTAATAGATATATATTTTGTAAAAATAAAACTATCATCACCTTCTAGCGCAAACATTTCGACTTAAGTAGCTTTTGAAGCGGTATGACACATTAACACGGGACATATTGGTTTCTATGATTGGTGTTGATACAAAAAAACAACCAAATTCCTACAAATCATTGATGTATGATAAAGAGTACAATAAATACATGACTTGTTTCTTGAAAAAACTAGCAAATATAAAGAATCAACCAAAATCAAAACAAGGACAAAGATAAAACTCGATGAATCCTTTTATGTTTTCTTTTTTCTCCTTTCCCAAACAAACATTACAAAGAGGTCGTGGCATTACATGATCTGCAAAACCTTTGTTCCTGATCTTCTGCAGATTCATGGTATATGTATATGAAAATCTCTTTTTTCGGAAATAATTAGCAGTAAATAACTTTTCAAGCTACAACAATCTTAGATGAGCAGTGTCATTCATTCGTTTGATCTGCCACCCATTTCTCCAAGAATGCTGTAACACGGTCACTGAAGAGTCCTCTACACAGATCTTATAAGTCATTACCGGACTGCAACCGAGGATTCCGGTCAGAAGACATTTTATAGGTAACGAATGCGTGAAAACCCCAATGCAACTTGAGACTAGAGAAGAGGAATCACTTAGGTCATTGTGATTATGATTATTTTCTTCCCTTGGTGATATTTCATTGTCAGTCTCGTGATTGGTCATCACTTGAAGCCTGCTTTTACCAGATTTCTTTCTTGTAAGGCTGGGACGATGCCTGTGAAGCAAGTCCCAGTCGGTCGACCGAAGTGAAGAGGCATCTCGCTCATGGGATTCATTGTGGTGTGTGGTGGAGGAAACATCTGACCTTACCGAGACTGTCCCGTTTAGAAACTGAACCATTCGGAATTCTACTTGCCTGAGTGATTCTCCGGATGGGGCAGTGAAATCAGGCTGGCACCTTTCAATTAAACTCAAAGTTTCGGGACTATAAATCTCTGATTGATTGCAACCTTCCCAGTCTCCCAGACTCATCTCAGTAAGGGCATCTGAAGATTGTACATGCTCCTCCGAAAAACTCATTTCCTGCAAGAACAAAAATCGTCAAGGACTGGAGCAAAAGTCTGATTCAGTAACCAGTTCAAACTCATTTCTTTCACTAGAAGATCCATTGATGTATGCAGTTGCATCAACCTGAACGCTCTCATCATCTTAAGGTATAACAAGCTCTAAAAGCTAGACCTGATATCGCACCTTCTCACCTTACCATATGAGTGGTTTCAATGGATTCCTAAAGTTTCTTCAGCAATAGCCAATCAAACTATCTCATGTTCTCAGATTAAAGCTCGAATCTCATTGTACAGTTAGTTATCCATTGTCGAATATCCACAAAGCCTTTAGATCTTAGATCCAAGAGGAGAGACTAAGAAGATAACCTGGCAGACTGAAACAGCCATGGATCTAGCTCGATCCAGAGGCGACGAATAAACAGAAGTGAATCGAATCCCCTGTGATTTGAAGAAAACAGCAAGAGCCCTAGCTTGGCGTTTACCATTAGCGGTTAGCGCAGCGACGTGACATCTCCCTCCAATCAGATCAGGCCTTAGATTGAGATCGCACTCGCCATGGCTAATAAGATAAACCTCCGTCAGAGCTCGATCTTCTTCCCCAGATGCGATTCGAGAGAATACAGGCGAAGGAAGGTGAGGAGGCGCGAGGACGTTGTAAGGATCCCAGACCTTAATCGATGGTCCAATCCGTGGAGTTCCAAGAGATGATAACTGTGGAGAAAGCGGCGAAGCTGAAGCGTGACAAGGTAACATCTCAGGCTCTTGTTCGAGAACTTTCTTCACAAGGAGATTGTCCAACTCTCTTATATTCGATCCGCCATTGTCGTCTTCTTCTTCACCGTCAGTTTCCTCTTCTTCTTCATCGTCTCCTACTTGCGCAGACTGTGATGACCCCATCTTCTCAAAGTGGTCGAGAAATGAAAGAAGCAAAAGCTTTTTGTTTAGCTTGAATCGATCACATCACATGGCTCCACAAGTGTGAACCATTTTCAGATCTGCCAAAAAAGGTGAGCCGCCCCGTTTTAGGATAAACCGTCTCACCAAGCTATGAAAGTATACAACTCTAAGCCTCGGGCTCGGCCCACGTTAACCGGTAGGCAATTTCGATTCCAATTCGAATTTCGGTTCGAGTTTTTCGGTTTTTTATTTTCAGTTGTAACTATGTAAAAACCAAGTTTATTAAGATCGATTTATACGCACTTCATATTAGAATTTTAATCGAAAATATTAACTTTTAAATTAAGTATGTTTCAATTTTCTTTATTTCCTCGGAAAGGTCTTTTGGATGTCTAAAATGTGTAACACTTTTGACCAGATTAAAATATGTTCGATTTTGGGATCATTTGGAACACATCGGGTTGTTTATTCGGATTAAACATTTTAGGAAAAATCGTTTGTCCGGTTTCTAATGTTATTGGACAATTTATACGACTGGTAAAGCGGCTGAAAATAGGTGTGTTTGCGGGACGTTTATGATTGGTTTACAACGAATGCGATAATGAATTTACATAAAACTATCAAAATACACATAATATATAATTTATATAAAAATCAAAAATATATTATAAAAAATTAAAATTATATATTTTAAATAAATCATAGAATAATATAATAAAATTTTAAAGATGTTTGGAACATTTTTTATATATACAATAACATTTTTATAATTATTAAAATTAAAATTGAAATCATAAATATATTATTATAAAAAATTAAAATTATATATTTTAAATAAATTATAGAATAATTAAATAGTATTTTTACAATAACTTTTTTTACAATTACAAGTTTATTTTAATTTAATTAAAATATATATCAAGTGTATATATTTTTATATGATAATATTCGATATAAAAGTAAATTTTTTAAAATAATTTTTTTGTGTAAATTTTAGTTTATTATTTAAGATAATATTTTAAAAATATATATTTTTCAACCACCCGCAATCGCAAATGCTCGTGGGAAAGAGTTTTTGATTTACAGCGGTTCCAAATGATATAAAGCGGTACGGAGCGGTTTTTATGATTGTTGTCAAACACTACCAACAGCAACCGCCCACAAACGTAGCGTTTGCGGGTGGTACCGGGTGAACCAATCAACCCCTTAAAAGGGTTTAGCCGCAGACGAATTATAATTTCGAATTTGGTAAACCTTGCTTTATTCGAAACAGAAGAAAGAAAATACAATTTGAAATTCGAAATAGAAAAGAGAAATTTGATTCAATTACGAATATTTAGTTTCTGATCAACCTATAAACAAAACCGAACGAGATTGAAAATAAAACATAGTAAAACGTTAAATGAACAATTGAATTTTTGTTTTATACAATGTATGTTTAGGCAAGAAATTGAATGCAAACCGAAACCGAGATCAAACCAAATCAAATTAATTTTGGTTTCAGTTTTGTATAGCTCATAAGCCTAACACGAACTATTGTCGTCATTGCTTTGGCCTAATTAGTTTACACAGCCTCAGAATAAAAAAGTTTGCAAATGTCAATATCTTAAAAAGATACGACTTATTCATAGTTTTTTTTTTAATATGACTTATTCGTAGTTACAAATTCGTTAATCATGAATCAGAAGGAAAAGGAAAACCAGCGATTTTGAAAGCAGTCATGCCACCGTCGACGACCAAGTTATGCCCGGTAACGTATTTTCCGTCGTCGGATGCCAAATACAGAGCGGCTTTAGCCACGTCAACTTCTTCGCACTCGGCTCCTTTCAACTCACCCATCCCTTTTACCGTCTCCCGGAGCTTCTCCTCCGTCACCTTCGGAAACACTTTCCGAAGGTAACGGAGACTTAGCGGCGTCGCCACGGTGCCCGGTGAGATACAGTTGATACGTACGCCGTGTTCGCAGAGCTCGCTCGCCACCGATTTCACGATTCCGGGGATTGTGAATTTGGAGATTGTGTATGAATGTGGAGCCAACCCTCCGATCACGCCTGCATTATTTGATTTGATTGATAACAAAAGTCAACTAGTTGAAAAAATAAGGATAACATAAGTCAACTTTGAGTGTTGACCAGAATTTGGAAAAGAAAGTGGCTAAAATATTGAGCTTCATTGAAAATTAAAACCCATCTCAAATCATGCTATTAATACGATTGGATATTAGGTTTTAACTAGTAACGCTTCCTAATGACCAAAGTCACAAAACCCTGAAAAAAAGTTATAATGTAAAGTATAATTGCATAATTGGAAACGGAAAATTTAATTTAACTAAAAGCCACGAAATTTTATATATAATTATTAGCTTTGAAAAATCACGGAATAATGGATTCTAGACCGCGATTCTACAAATAATTGTGATTGATAAAAGGGAAATTACTGTATCATTTGCGAATTACCGATAAAACTCATCAATCATCTTTTTAAGTTAAATTGGTAAACCAATTATATGCAATCAAAGGCGGTGGGGGACCATAACACTAATCGGACATAGAGATTGTAATATGCGGTTTAAATAGATAGTTAAAACAAATCATTTGAAACAAGACGGTTATAAACCGTTTGAAAAATAAATTGTTAACAATCGACCGCTTGCCAAACAAACGATTAGAATTTGTTTTTTAAATTTTTTTCTAATTTTTCGATCCAAATCTAGGTAAATTGGATTTTGAGAGTAAATCAAATGAGCATCCAAAACTACCCAATTTACGATCTAACATATAATTAATTATTCTATTTGATTATTTGGTAACTTAAGATATTAGTTCCAATAAAAGAAAAGACATATGATGATATTTGTAGCTAAACCAAATCTTTGATTTACCTGCCACGCTTGAAGTGCACAAAATACATCCCGACCCAGCCGGAATCATAACCTTGGCGGCGTGCTTAACGCCGTAGACAACGGCAAAGACGTTAATCCTCATCACTCTCTCGAACTCCGTCATGTCAAGCTCCGATATGCTCGCCGGAGTCATGGGTCCCACAATCCCAGCATTGTTATACATCACGTCTAGCTTCCCATGCTTCGCCACCGTCATTTCCACGGCTCCGGCGATCTCCGCCTCCACCGTGACGTCGCAGCGCACGAACTCCGCCGCGGCGCCTAGCTCCTTAGCCGTTTTAACTCCGCTTTCCGCATCTAAATCGGCTATCACGACTCGAGCACCTTCCCGGAGAAACTCTCCGGCGGTGGCTTTGCCGAGCCCGCTTGCACCGCCGGTTATGAGAGCTACTTTAGCTTCTAGCTTCTTGCTGCATAGCATTAATGTTATAAAATAATAAAAATAGTTACAAATCTTATGATAGTAATATGCTTATGAATTATGATACTGATTTGTATCTAGTGCTCGGCCCTATTATCATATTCTAGATTCGAAAAAAAAAAAGCATAATCAATTGAGTTAGGTGACTTACTATCAAGTATCATTTGAGCAAAAGACCGATTGAGTTAGATTTTTATCAATTTAAAAAATATAATTCACATATAGACACTATGAGATCGATTTGGTCCGTACGAAATCAGAAGCGAGAGACAGGGGAAGGAAATTACCTCGTACAAGTACAACCGCCGCTGCCGCCTGTCGAGTAAGCGGCTGAGGCGGCGGCTGTCCGTTTGAAAGTTCTGGCAAAAGAAAGATAAGAAGAAAACTAAAATTAAGCTGATTTTTAAACCTTTATTAATCAAAAAGAAAATACATATATAAGCTAATGTAATTAAATGATTGAAACAAATTAGTAAATAATTGAGAGATGATCTTCATTTTACCTGGCGATGGATCTGATCATCAGTATGGCTGCCATGGATGACTTCTTCTTGAGATCTTTGAGATATATATATATATATATATATATATATATAGATATATAAATGACTTTCTAACTAATGATCAGAAAATGTTTTCAAAAAAAAAAAAAACTAATGATCAGAAAAAGACAGAAAAGCTAGACAATAGGTGGGATCCAACTCTGACGTCACTATTACAAGATTGTTAATATTCTATACTTGGATGGACTAAAAGAGATTATATCATGTGGCTGCATCTCTTTTGGTACAATGATTTATTTTTTCAACACCTTTTTTTTTCTTTTTAACAATTTACATCATTTTCTCTTTTTTCCACCTAATAATTCAACACACATCAATTTTTATCATCTACAATGATTTTGTTTAATAAAATTCAACACTCTAACCCACCATTTTTATTTCCATATTTTTATTTTATTTTATGTTTTATGATTACATGTTAATAACAATTATCTATTAAAATTAAATTAAAATGATTTAGAGTTAATAATTTTTTATATAATTTTTTATTTTATATCTTATTTATAATTTGAATTAATTTTTTTTCTTGCAAGTCATAAAATCAAAAAATAATCATTAAAAACAAATAAAATTACGAAAAATTGAAATTCAACACAATACACTGATAAACACACGACACAACTAATAAAACACATAACATAATTAATACAATATACTCAATTCACAAACAATAAAGCTCTTAAATCACACATAGAGATTTAAAAATCTATTTAATAATCACGGAATTTTGCCCATATGTGTTTGACTAGATCTGCTTGCAATTCGTGATGTACATTTGAATCACGCAACTCGGATCTAGCACACACATGATTTGCAAATGCAGGTAGCACCTCGGTTGAGAATGGTTGCGGTGTAGTAGACCCACTTGCCTCAAATTGATCATAATCGGTCCAATTTTGAGCATATGTATCTCGTTCATCCTCAACAATCATATTATGCAATATGATACATGACCTCAAAATGATAGCCAAATCGGCTATGTCCCACATGCGAGCTGGTTCACGAATGATTTTAAATCGAGCCTGCAACACTCCAAATGCACGTTCGATGTCCTTCCGACATCCCTCTTGATGTTTTGCAAATAACTTGTCTGGTTCACTTTGAGGAAGTCTAATTGATTTGACGAAAGTCGGATAAGAAGGATAGATACCGTCAGCTAGATAGTATGCCATATTATACGGACGTTGGTTCACGAAGAAGTTCACTCTTGGAGTATTTCCCTGTTCAACATCATCGAACACTGGTGAACGATCTAGAACGTTGATATCGTTCAATGTGCCCGGACACCCGAAAAAGGCATGCCATATCCATAGATCATGAGATGCAACTGCTTCAAGAATAACAGTGGTGGTTCCCTTATCTCCCCGAGTAAATTGACCTTCCCACGCAGTAGGACAATTTTTCCATTCCCAGTGCATGCAATCAATACTCCCAATCATCCCGGGAACCCCCGAATTTCACTAACATGCAGTATTCTTTGCAGGTCATCTTGAGTTGGGGCTCTAAGATACACTTGCTCATACAATTGTATGATTCCTTTACAGAATCTACGCAAGCACTCCAATGCTATAGTACCTCCTATTTTGATATATTCATCAACCGCGTCGGCCGCCACACCATATGCTAACATTCGCATGGCCGTGGTACATTTTGCTAGTGGAGATATACCTTCTTTATTGGCTGCGTCAACTCTTTGGGTGAAGTAGTTGTCACTGCTTGATAGGTCACCAACAATCCGAAGGAAAACATGTTTTCGCATCCGGAATCGCCGACGAAACATTGCATCGTCATATGTAGGTTGATTGGCAAAATAGTCGTCAATTAGTCTTTGGTTTGCCGCTACATGGTCTCTCTTGAAGTATCTTCTCTTGCTATGAGGTGCACAATCTTCCTCTATTTTGTTTCGATGCTCTCTAAACCGGTTGAGGATATACTTCTCTTCAATTTCAGACTGCCTTTTGTAAGTTTCGATATCAAAAAGAAATTCTGATGAATCCATTATATTTTTTTAGTAAGATGAGATTTTTGGTATTGGTACATCAATGGAAAAATGAGTCTCCATTTATAAAAAAATTGAGTGGTTGAAATCGACGGATTCCAAAAATTGATGGAATATAGCTAACTAATAGATAAGGATTGGATTCTTCAATCAAAAGCCAAAAGTCACGGATTACATTGACGAAGTATAAAGGGACAAACAAATATTATTAAAGTAGAAAGCGACAAACAAATATTATTAAAGCAGAAAACGACAAACATACATTATTAAAGCAGAAAACGATAAACATACATTATTAAAGCAGAAAATGATAAACATACATTATTAAAGCAGAAAGTGACAAATACAATCGGACACTTGATAATAATTAATTTCCAAATAGATCGTGGCCTAACTTCTAGAAAAGCTCTTTGCTCCGGTCATCGAGATGCTCTTTTTCAGATAGCTTCATCCACATCTTCATCTTCTTGGCATTAGTCTTTTCTTTCATCAATTGGTTTGCCTCATCTTGCCTCATGGCTATTTTGTCTAATCGTTCCAACTCTTTCTCCTTGAATTGTTTGTATTCATTCCACTCTTCGTTGACCACTTCCAAAGCTGCGCCCTTACCTTTCTTTTTACCTTTCTTTTTAGCTGCTTCCCTCCCCATTGGACGAGCACTAGATGCTACAGAGTTGGAGTCACTTGCATCACTCTCGTGGGCTCTCTTAGATCCACTGCTTCCAGAGCCAGTATTTCTTCCTACCTGGCTACCATAACGTGGTTGATCACGGACAGCGACCCATTCTGACATTAAATTGAAATGTTCATTCCCCCCACTTTCATATAGTTCATGCGCTTTCGCCAATACATCATTCTCCGACCACCCGCTTTGTTGCATACGCTTAGCGTTATCGTAAGCGCCAGTCCATTTCCCCAATGCTTTGTTGATGTAGTTGAAATGATTTCTGCATGAACCTCCTTCACGGGGAGGATCAAATGAGCAATGCTCATTACAGTACTCAGCAATTTTACCCCAATATGCTTCACTTTTTTGGTTTCTGCCAACAACACTGTATGTTCCAAATTTAATCCACCCACTCACTAGCACCAAGTTTTGCGCAGTGGTCCATTTGGGGTTTTTTCGGCGAGCAGGAGTTGAAGCCTCTGCATTTGGAGTGGCTTCATTAACACCGCTCATGCTTCCAAGAGCCGTTTGTGTAGAAAATCCGGGAAATTCAATTGCTCCAACATTCGGAACATTTTCATGACCCTTCAGAGTAGAAGAATAAGGAGGTGCTTGAGATGAATATTGCATCATCGATCCATAATATGGAGGATAGTTTGGAACAGATGACGGCATGAAGAAATTTGGTGGAAAACCATAATTTGGTATATTTTGGGATTGATTGGAAGATTGGTTTTGAAATTGGTAATTGTTGGGATTTGGGTAGTGAAAAGGATAATTAGAAGAATTTTGGGTGTTAAAAGGTTATTGTTGGGATCCATTTCCCTAACAAAATGTTTTATGCTATAAACAAGAGTTTTTTGGAGGCTAATAGAAAAATTATAGTAAAAAGATATTTTTTGATTTTGTCCAAATCAAATGAAACAAGTCTCTATTTATAGAGTATGAAAAATGATGAATTTTTATATTAAAAAATTACAAAATAAATTAATGTATTTTCAAATAATTGCTCTCGAATAATTTGGATAAGATAAAAATCTTCAGAATTTTAACAGCAAATAACAATTTAACATGTGTCCCAATCCATTATACTTTTTTTTTCGAGATAGCTTTTTCACATAATAAAAAAATACTAAGTGGAGCGAGTGGTCCCAGATTTTTGTTTTTCAATATGTTGAATTTTTTCAACGATGAATCCACGTAGGTTTTTTTTTTTTTTCAACATCCTTATTATAAGGGTTAAACTGTTGAATAAATAATTCAACAACCCCATTGCTCATAGTCTAAGTAGAAACATCCGATTTAAGCGAATATAAATATAAAATTAAATAATTATGTAATATCTTTTAAAAAAATTCTGTTACAAACATATTAAATTAATTTAGTCAACACACATAATTCGTTTTTTAAAACATTGTTATATGATTTAGTGTATGAATTTATAACTTGTTAGTTACAATTTTTTTTAAATGGTTGTCGATTGATATAAAAAAACTACAAGAAAAAGTTTAGAAAAAATAAGTTAGACAAAAATCATAAATATATTTTGATAGAAATGAATGGTTTAATCTCTTGTATGGAGGCTCAAGAATATTAATCATATTTTTTCAAAAAAAAAAAAAAGAATATTAATCATAAATATACCAAATTTAAACTTATGTATGGAGGGTCAAGAACATTGATCGGACTAGGGCAACTCAGAGACATTTCGGAGGGGCAAGAGTTCAAAACCCAATATATCAGACAAAACTTCGAAAACATTGATATACTATATAAACGATATAAAACAAAATAAACGGAAAAAAAAATAAAAATAAAAAGATAAACATGATTTAAAAAGAAAAGATGAATTAGTTCATTGAGAAAAAAGATAGATATATTCTACTCTATGTTAAAAGAACAAAGATAATGGAGGAAAAAATTGGATCGACGATCTATTTTTCCACAAGAACTATTATATAACTATATATGCAGTTCAAACTAAACCCTCTTTATAGATATCCTCGAAAATAAAGTTCGAAACATATATACCCATCAAATAAAAATTAAAAATCTATATACACATAAATGTGGATTTTAATCGGTTTGAATGGTTTAAGATCTAATCGACACAAAACCATCGAACTAAAATGAATAAAAAATGATTAATTATTTATTATAATTCAAAGAAATTAGGGTGTATAACACAAAAAGGAAAAAATGACACGCATTGACACTTTAAACTTCCAAAGTTTTTAACTAGCACTTTAAATCTCCAACCTAACATTATTCATACTATAGACCACCAAAATGACTTTCGATCATAAAATTTTACGGAATTGTTTATTTTCCGTTTAAAAATAATAATTTTATATATTATTGTTTACATTTAATTAAATAAAAATAACAAACTTCTACTCTTCTTTTCTCCGATGAAACAATCGGCAAAATCATGATTGTGAAAAACAATTTTGTTTTCACGAAACCAGATCCAGATGCTCCACCTCAAATATATACTTAGGGGAAAAAAAAGATGTAAAGCCCGCCAGACACTACAAGATTTCTCCCTTCTCTCTGTTGTTTAGTTTAACCGCCGCCTCCTCTCTCTGGTTAGAGATTTCAAAGTGACAACTCCAGATTTGGTATTGCTCCAGACATCTCGAAACCCTAATTTAACAACTTCTCAGTCAGATTCGTCTTGTGTCTCTCCCTAAAACCCAAGGCTTCTCTCGATCCTAACATGGCGACATAAGCCACAACTGCAGCCAAATTCTCGGAATCTGATCTCCGTCTGATTCCTCAAACACCGGATTTTCATCCAGCGATTGTAGTTCCGGCTCAAAACAACGGTCTTCGATTCTGGCAGCTCATGGTCGCTGGTTCGATTGCTGGCTCAGTCGAACACATGGCGATGTTTCCAGTAGATACCGTCAAGACCCATATGCAAGCTCTCCGTTCTTGTCCGATTAAACCCGTCCGAATCCGACAAGCTTTCCGTTCAATTACCAAAACGGACTTACCATCGGCTTTGTATCGAGGTATATGGGCGATGGGACTCGGTGCTGGACTCGGTGATGAACACTATGTCTGTATCTGCTTTCGTGAGAGGAAGAGAAGAAGTTTGAGGAGTGGCCTTGGAGAAGCTGTAGGCGATACTACCTACGAAGTTTGAGGACTGGCCTCGGTATAGTGTTGCTCGTGGCAACGACGATGGGACTCAAGTACCTAGGAACTGTAGCAACAACGCAAATGTTTGAGCTTGGTTGTTCGGAATTGGTGTTTCGTTGTCGGGAATCTTCTGGAATTTGTTTAAGCGTGTGTTTAGCTTATCGATTGTTTTGTCTGTTTCTTTGTTCTTATTGTACCTTAACCATTGTTTGTAACTTTTGGTTTTTTTGTCTTCTAAGTTGTCATGTTTCCCTGTAAAAAAATTATAAAAATGGTATGAATCTTTAAGAAGTTTGATATTTTTATTTAATTAAATATAAACAATAATAAAAAGATATTTTTATTATTAAAAACTAATTATTTGTTTCTTTTACATTTTCAATTTTTTTAGATTTATTAATGAATTATAAATAATATATAAAATTATTATTTTTAATTAAAAATTAAATTAAAAACCACGTCATCACTTTTAAACAGAAAATGAACAGTTTTGTTACATTTTATGACGGCGCATACTTGTTGGCGTTAGATTTTGCATACAGCATGAAATCCCCAATTGGTGATATTTCGTATAGAAGCTAGTTCGGAAGATATGACTCGGTTCGTATAAAAGTCAGCTCTCGGATACAAACTAGTTCGTATAGAAGTCAGCTTGCGAGTACGAACCAGTTCGTATAGAAGTCAGCTCGCGAGTACGAATCAGTTCGTATAAGTCAGCTCGCGAGTACGAATCAGTTCGTGTAGAAGCCAACTCGCGAATACGACCCAGTTCGTATAGAGTCCAGTTCGCAAGTACGACCCAATTCGGAAAAGCAGAAGAGATGGACCGAGAACCAGCTTCGAGTCATATTGAAGGAGCACGATACGCGGATTCGAGAAGGGATCAAAAAACGCGTAACGTACGCGATCACACAAATAAAATGAATTAAATACAAGATTGAGGAGGGAGTGTGAATGACGGAATTGTAATATCGTATAAAGTAAAAGAGTTTCTGAAGAAGAAGACATTCTGTAATCTCGCAATAACAGCTATATACCCAATAAACAATTTCTTATACGAATTATTTCTTTTCATACGATTTACAATCTTTACGTTACTGTTCATCCGAATTCAAACATTTCGTCTCCTATTATTCATATTTCTCGGTGTGATCTGAATCGATCCAGATTCAGTACTCACCATACTCGAGAGCCATTTTGGTGGTTTATAGTGTGAATAATGTCAGGTAAAAGGTTTTAAGTGCTGGTTAAACATTTTGGAGGTTTAAAGTGTCAGTGCGTGCCACATTGAAGGTTTTTTATGCGATTTTTCCAAAAAAATAACAACTTAAAACTAACCAAACCCTTCCCATGTGGCTTAATCCTAGCAATTGGATTTATGGGTTTTGATTAGTTTTTAGGTGTTTTTTTGGCTATCCCACAAATTAACCCTATAATTAATACATTATTAAAAAAAATTATTTTTTTTTCCTGTTAAATTCATCGAACCATATTGCTTCTTCTTCCACCCAAGGCCCAGATTTCTCAAGTTGTGTTAATGGGTGTTTTCTCCAATCTCCGAGGACCCAAAATTGGATCCACCCACGAAGAATTGCCCATAGCCTATGGCTCTCATTCGTCTCCTACATTCGTCACCGGAAAAATCTTCAGGGAGATTCCAATGAAATCTTGCGATCGATTGCAGGAACCTCTATTACAGTGCCATCGTCGGATGCCGGAGGGACCGACACGGAGATCCGGTTGCAGCCATCTGAACAGAGCATTTGCGGAGTGCGTGGTGTCAGAGGTTTATCAGGAAGAATCTGAGGCAGTGAGGTCGCTTTGCTCTAGCGGCGGAACAAGCCTCAAGTGTAAGCAGTGCGAAGACGCTCAGCTCTCACTTTCTCTCTGTCTTTCTCGACATCAGAGACAATTTGAGCAGCAACGTTAGTTAACGAATCCACAGAGAGGATTTGAGGAATTTGGCTTTGTTGTTGTCTGCGAAAAGCTTTTTGGATCTGGTGAGATCTGTTTTTGGGAATTCGTCGCTATGGAAAGCTCAAGGAGAAGAGTGGTTTAACAGAGAGACGGTCGTGTCCTTTTCTCCTCCCGAAAAGTTGACGAGTTATGGATTTTGTAATTGGGTTTCTGTGACTGAGTCTCGATCTTATGGATCCTAAAGAAGATTCAGCGATTTCTTTGTTTTCTTCAGTCCTCTCCATCTGAAACCGATTTCTCCGGGGGAGATACTACTTCCTCTGCTCTGGGGAAAATTCACCGTGTCCGGCGAATTTAGGAATCGAGCCAAACTAGATGATGAATTAATCGGAGGTAGATTGGGAAGAAGAAGAAGATTGAGAAGAAATGGGACGAAGAAGAAGAAGAGGATTTGGATTTTTTTTTTTTTTTTAAATTGTGGGTTTTGGTTTAGGAGTTGTAATCGGCTCTGTGGATCGTAATCGGATCAAAATTCGATTTTAATCCAGTTTATTATCATATTAAATGGTTAAGTTTTAATTTGGAAACAGTAAACCGATATTATGAATTCTGAAATTTCGAACTTTTATTTAGTAGATATATATGTTTCGAACTTTATTTTCAGGGATATATATAAAGAGGGTTTAGTTATATGATAGTTCTAGTTGGGAAATAGATCGTCGACCCAAAAAAATTCTAAGAAAGTATAAAGTAAAAAAATAGATTTAATCTTTTAAAAATAAGAAAATAAACCATTTTTAAGGTTTAAAGATTTATGTTTATGATATAATTTAAGGTTTAATATTTAAAACGTTCGACCATTCTCCGGTCATCTCTCCAATCAACACCGAACTGGAATTGAACAGAGCCAGAGCTAGAGGTGAAGGAAGATAAGCGAACTCGAAACAAGAGAAGCTATGCTGCTACGTCAAACAAACCCCAAAGATATGCGATATGGCGCTAGCAACCTCACAAATCCCAACTCTCCGAACCAGAACTAAAACTTCAACCGAGACGGAACCAAAAATGTCTTCATCAACCCTCAACCTAGGGGTTAGAGTGGAGCCTACGCCTAAAAGTTATCGCCGAAAACCACCACCGTCAGAACAAGCCGCGAGGAGCATCATCGCTGGACTGGACTCAAGACTAAAGACTATAAAATTGAACCACTCCGAGCTACACCAGGCTATTAACACCAAGAGGAACACTTCTCGCATAGAGAAGGTAAACGGAAAACTAGATCCAAACTCTAGATCTATAAAACTAGATCTAAAAATCTTCAAATCCAAGAAAGTCGAGAAAGAAAAAAAAGATAACAAACACAAGCAAGGGAAAGAGAGAGAGGCACAACTCCGGTGCTAACGGAACCGTCGGAGTTGCAAGACGGCGAAAAAATTTAGACAAAGGCAAATATGAAAGTTTTAGCGAGAGAGATGTTAAAGGACAATTCTTACTGTTGTTATGAATGAATAAATCTTAATAATTTGTGTGCATTTTTAAAATTAATATTAATTTTTTTATAAAAACATACTACATTTTGGATATACAAAATATAATAGAAATGATATATATAAAAAAAAGATTTGATGGTATTTTACAAATCATCTTTTTCGTGATTTATGGAAATGATCATTTAATTCCCCAAATTTTGTAATTTTGCAGAGAATATGGCAATTTAATTTCCAAGAGACAACTTTCAGATGAAAAATTTAAGGCCGATTCTCAAAAATACCACTCTTTTAAGTTTTTGTTCCAAAAATACTACTATTAATTTTTTCCCCAAAAATATCATTAAAAGTTTTGTTATTCCAAAATTACCACAAAACTAAAACTAAACTTTAAACCTTTAAAACTAAACCCTAAACCCTAAAAACTAAACTCTTAACTCAAAATACTAAACATAAACCCAAAAATTTAAATTATAAACCTTTAAAAATCATTTTTAGTGTTTATGGTATTTTTGAAAAAAATAAAAATTTGGTGATATTTTAGAAAAAAAAACTAGTGATAGTATTTTTGCAACAAAAATTTATTTAATGGTACTTTAAGGAATTTCTCAAAATTTAAGGACATCGCTTAGGTTTAGAGATCACAGGATAGAAAACCTTAAGCTTTAATAAATGCAGCACACAGAAACTCAAATATCCAGTCATCTATCTACCACAGGTGTTCGTTCTATAACACTCTAAATCTCCAGATTAGCTATTATCCCTTTGCATGAAGTTCTCAAATCAAGAAAACAAGCACTTAGCACATACATCTCCAGAAGCAAACACGCATTGCCGCAGAATCTCTATATAACTCAATGATAATCAGAAACCACAATAACAAAAATCGAAATATGAAACCATTTCCAAAAAAAAAAAAAAAAGCACACTCGAGTAAATCACGAACAGAGACAGAAGACGAAGGATCAAAGAGAGGAGAAACGTACCACATGTCTGTCGATGATTAACAGCAAAGAGGTATTTGGAAGAAACCTTTTGCTGTAACTTCTCACACAAAAGGAATCGTCCTTGAGAAAATGTAAGGCTATAAAAAACATACAAAATTTGCTTTTATATATATACTAGATTAGGACCCGCGTAATACGCGGGGTTTTAATTATAACTTATTTATAAATGATAAAAATAAAGTAAAACGTGTCGGTAATCAATTAAATTTAATAAAGATAAAATTTATGAAAATGTAAGAAATATATGTTAAATCTTGTTGATGTAAATATTTAGATTTTGATTGTTACTCGCACACTTATTTTAGATGTTGATTAGTAATTTTATTTCAAACTGAATTTCAACTCCACGTATTTCATCTCGCAATACAACTCATGTATTTCATCCATAATATTAAAACCATATTTTTACTCCATGCATTCTTTGTCAATCAATAATACCCAAAATTTTCATATCAAATAATATATGCATAATACATTCTATCAAATTTATGTCTATATATGCCATTAGTGTTAAACAAATAGTAAGAAAATTAACAAAATATATTAGTAAATAAATTTAAAAGTATTAACAAAACATGTCGTAATCTCATGAATATCAATTTTTTATATGCCGCACTAATACTTTTAGAAATTGGAAATAATTTGTCTTATTTTCTTTTTTAAGTTTTTTTATTTAGTATTCCCTTTCAATTTTTTAATAATATGTCTTATTTTCTTTTTTTTGACTATTATTTCATTTTAGTTACACTACAATTATATATAATTTGTCTTATTTTCCTTTTTTAGTCTTTTTGATTTACTATTTCCTTTTATTTTTTTTTAATAACATGTCTTTTTTTTTAGACTATTATTTCTTTTTAGTTACACTACACTTTGATTTAAGAAATAAATAATGTAGAGAAAAAAAATTCTATTTTTATATTAATATATTGACACATGTCACAATCTCAATTAAAATTAACACATGTCACGATCTGGTGAGTTACGATTTTGCCTACGTGTCACACTCACGTTGGGAAAAATTTAAAGTAAAATAACTTTGATCGATTTGTGGAACTCTCGAATTCATGATTTGCTTGAATGATGTTTTTTTTTTCTTTTCTTTCTCGATTAGTTATGACATTTTTTTTTTTTTTAAACGTATTGACATGAAACAAATTTTCCTTTTTTAATGATATTTTTTCTTTTACAAATTTTCCCTTTTACCTTTTTCTAATAACATTTTTTACAAATTTTCCCATTTACCTTTATTTAATGACATATTTTTTTACAAATTTTTCCAATGATATATTTTTTTTCCTTTCTTTCTCGATTAGTTATGGCATTTTTCTTTTTTTTTTTAAACGTATTGACGTGAAACAAATTTTTTCTCTTTTTTAATGATATTTTTTACAAATTTTCTCTTTTACATTTTTTAATGACATTTTTTACAAATTTTCCTTTTACCTTTTTAGTGACATTTTGTTTACAAATTTTTCTTTTTTTTAATGACAATTTCTTTTTACAGAAGGACATTGACTTTTTTTTGTTACGTTAGGACTTTTTTTTTTGGCGATGATGTATTATATTTTTATATTAATATATTGACACGTGTCACAATCTCAATTAAAATTAACATATATCACGATATGATGAGTTACAATTTTTGCATACGTGTCAAACTCACGTTGGGCAAAATTTAAAGTAAAATAGCTTTGATCGATTTGTGGAACTCTCGAATTCATGATTTGCTTGAATGATGAATATTTTTTTCTTTTCTTTCTCGATTAGTTATGAAATTTTTCTTTTTTTGTTTTTAAACGTATTGACATGAAACAAATTTTCCTTTTTAATGATATTTTTTTTTTACAAATTTTCTCTTTTACTTTTATTTTAATAATATTTTTTTTACAAATTTTTCCATTTACCTTTATTTAATGACATTTTTTTTAATAAATTTTTCCAATGATGTATTTTTTTTCCTTTATTTCTCGATTAGTTATTGCATTTTTTTTTTTTTTTAAACCTATTGACATAAAACAAAATTTTCCTCTTTTTTAATGATATTTTTTTACAAATTTTCTCTTTTACCTTTTCTTAATGACATTTTTTACAAATTTTCTTTTTATTTTTTTAGTGACATTTTGTTTACAAATTTTTTTTTTTTTTAATGACAATTTTTTTACAGACATTGACTTTTTTTTGTTACGTTAGAACTTTTTTTTTTTGTGATGATGTATTTTTCTTTTAACTCTTATATAAAAAAGAAATATTATTTCAATTCAAATTAATTTTATACGTTAGTATATTAACACATGTCATCATCTCAATTAAAATGACACATGTCACGATCTAATGAGTTATAATTTTGAGTGCATTCTCCTTTATATAATAAGATTTTTTTTTTTAAACCTATTGACATAAAACAAAATTTTCCTCTTTTTTAATGATACTTTTTTACAAATTTTCTCTTTTACCTTTTCTTAATGACATTTTTTACAAATTTTTCTTTTATTTTTTTAGTGACATTTTGTTTACAAATTTTTCTTTTTTTTAATGACAATTTTTTTACAGACATTGATTTTTTTTTGTTACGTTAGAACTTTTTTTTTTGTGATGATGTATTTTTCTTTTAACTCTTATATAAAAAAGAAATATTATTTCAATTCAAATTAATTTTATACGTTAGTATATTAACACATGTCATCATCTCAATTAAAATGACACATGTCACGATCTAATGAGTTATAATTTTGAGTGCATTCTCCTTTATATAATAAGATACTAGATTAGGACTAGCGTTGATACGCGGATAAGTACATTAAAAATTATTGATATAAATATTTAAGTTTTAATTAGTAACTCGCTGAATTACTAACATATTTTGAAATACTATTTAAATATGGGTCTTAAATAATCATAGATCAATTTATATCTTAGTTCTCATGTCCTAATTCATATTATGCGAATCCAAATATATATATATATATATATATATATATATATATATATATTTGGAATTCAAATCATATTCTTGATAACAAAGAAAAAAATATATTCTTATCCATTATAAATATATGTTAATTATGTGATAAAATCGTAAAAACATTTCAAATATTATAGAGTTAAATCAGAATAAAATAAATTTCATGTGAATAATCTCATAAAAAACTTAGAAAATATTTTATAAATAATTTTATCAAACATCACATATATAAATCCATGACTGATAAATGTATACTATTTATGTCATCGGTTTCTTTTTCATAAAAATCTATACTTGCCAAACCTTAAACAATCTTGGATCTTAATAGTAAATAAATTATTATTCTTTTTTAACATGTATAAATTTCATTTTATACAATTTGTTTCTTTAACATTTGAAAGTACAAATAGAGTCATAGGTAAAAGATTTTTATTTTCTTTGTGATATTCTATAACTATGTTGACAAAATAAATATGCTTATAGATTTTTTTTTCTTTGGTATGGTTGTGCATATCTTAAACTTTTAAATTGAGATTTTCATATCTTTTCTAGTTTTTTGTTTTTCCAATATAATCTCTTTTGTTTTATCATTAGCCTTTTTTTCTTAATTGAAATTTCTATTTTCTCTTTACTTTTTGTTTTTTTACGGTTTATATTCTCTTTATTTTCTTTTTTAATTTATTTTTATAATTAATTTGGACTTTAGAAATTTTTTTTTCCCATAATTAGTTTGGACTATTAGAAATTTTCTATTTTTCTTCTAATTAGTTTGAACTATAAATTTTTTTTCCTTTTTACTATTTGCTTAGTTACTTGGACACTTATTTTGTTAGTTTTCCACTTTTAATATTATTTTTTGCTTAATTAATTTTAAATTTTAACACATGTCATCATCTGATCAATATTAACTAGATACATGTCACGATTTAGTAAGTTATAATTATCCTACGTGTCGCGCTCAGGTTGAACGCATCTTCCTTTATATAATAAGATATGGATGAGTATATGTGTTTGATTATGCAGAGGAATTGAGGCTAAGCAGCCAACTCTGCTATCTGTAAAGTGTGCTAGAGTACAGCTTATCAAGAATGGAAAGAAGATTGCTGCTTTCGTCCCCAACGACGGTTGTTTGAACTGTTGGAACTTGGTTTTGAATGAGAAATGCTTGTCCCAATTTTATTACTTGAAAAATATGAAATTGGCATAACAAATATTGTGGAGAAATCCTAACAAGGTTAAAGACCTTTGGACAATTGTAGAGATGAGTGAACTCATACTAAACCATGCGCGCGCGCCAAGCTGACCCAAAATGGACTCGGGCTTATGTTCGGGTTTAGGTGCGGATTCGGGTATATGGATCTAGGTCCAATAACTTATCTTTTTGCATCAAATTTTTATTTGTGTAATTGATCACTACATAAATTTAGACTTGGTCAAAAAGTAAATAATTTTCTTAGAGAATTAATCTTGGTCAAAAGTTAAATAATTCTCTAAATCAAATAGAGAATTAACTTGGTCAAATTAAACTCTCCTCTTCAATTGAATAATTGATTTCTAGAAATCAACTTTGTAACATCCACAATTGATGATAATGACACAAAATTAATTGAGTTTAACTGAGCATTATGGACCAAGAGATGGACATAAAAGAGTCTAGTCTCTCTCATTCTTTTTTAGAACAAGAACAACAACAATCTCTTACACTTCTTCTCTTTCTTCTTCTCTTCTGTTGGTTTTTCTCCATGAGATTACAACACAGAAAAAGCGTTCGTTAGATTCTGCTCTTGGGTTGTGTGAGACAGAATTGATTGCAGTTGTATCTTGGGATTCGGAACGCCACACAGCCGTCACACTACGGGGCGTTTTCAAAATTAATGATAGAAATCATATCTCGCCTCTGTAAATCTGATCTCCTTCTTAATTCATGTATCGGTATTGTTGTATTATCGATCTATTTATGTATTTCACTTTATAATTATCAGTTTGCCCATTTTCCTACGTGAACTACATTGAGGAAAATGTAAGTTGAAGAATCAAAAAGCCTTTGTAACCAATTATAAAAATTAGAGTTTAGGGTTTCTGTCAAAAGGGTTGAATCATCTTTTGTTTATGTTGTTGCAGGACGAGGTCTTGATTGCTGGATTTGGTCGTAAGGGTCATGCTGTGGGAGATATTCCCGGAGTTAGGTTCAAGGTCGTGAAGGTTTATGGTGTTTCCCTCTTGCCCCTCTTCAAGGAAAAGAAGGAGAAGCCAAGGTCTTAAACAGAGCCTCAAGCTTTTGAAATTGATTTACTTCAAGATTCTACAACTTGATGTGTTAAAACTGTTTTTTTTCTTTTTATGAGTTTTTACACTAACGTCTCCTATCTCATCAAATCCAAACTGAATCAAAAAATTTAGTTTTTCTTTTGTCAACCTAAATTTAGTTTCAATAAGTAAAATCGATTCGAAAACCCAAAAAAGTTTAAAACAAATGGTATAGATTACCAAACCCGAAAGAGAAGCTAACTTCATAATCCCAATTCCCAACCATATAATATCACATTTATATATTACAAAAGATCATATCAAGGGATCTTTTGGAAAACTCAAAAAACAAAAAAAAACTCTTAATTAACAATATTGGAAAACTAATTTAAAGACTTCACTTAACTTGAGTAATTAACTAAAGAGAAGGGATATTAAGAGACTTGAAACAAGTAAAACCACCATCAACAACAAGGTTATGCCCCGTCACAAACTTAGCATCATCCGATGCCAAATACAAAGCAGCTTTAGCCACATCTCTCTCCTCACACTTCTCTCCTTTTAACTCTCCCGTCGCATTCACAATCGCCGAAAGCTGTTCCTCCGAAATGTTGTGACCCGCAAGTGCCTCCTGGAACATCCTCAGCGTTAGGGGCGTCGGGATGCTCGCGGGTGATATACAGTTGATCCTTAAGCCGTGTTTGCACAGCTCGCTAGCAACTGTCTTGACCACACCTGGGATTGTGAATTTAGAGATTGAGTATGCGTGTGGACCTAGTCCACCCATCAAGCCACTGATGCTAGAGAGGCAAAGGATCGAGCCCGAGCCAGCGGGGATCATGGCTCGAGCCGCGTGCTTTATTCCTAAGACTGTGCCTCGCACGTTGAGACGCATCACTTTGTCGTAAATGTCCATGTCTAGGTCCGCTATGCTTGTTGGTGATATGGAGCCTGCATTGTGTATGTACATTACATACATGAGAAATTTTTATATAAAAAAATTACGTATATAGAATTATAAGAGTAAAGTTTGATTAAATAACATTCCATGTAACGGAAAAGAGGTGTGATATCAGAGTTTTATTATAAAAGATCTGATTGGTAACCTAAAGCGGTATAAAATTCTCAGTTGTAAGTTGTTACAGCATAGTGTAAAACTGTAAAAAATAACTGTAAGACAAAACTATACAAATAAAGCTGAATGTAACGCTTTTGATAAAGTTTTTGGTATCGTTTTTGTAATTGGTACAATCTAAAACGTTACAAATTATAAAGTGGTTTTAAGTTTATTAAGTTTGTTACCAATCAAACACAAAATTTAGCAACAAAAATTAATAATCCAATTCTCATTATCGGATATTTTGTACTTTCTATTTGTGAATATATAAATGTATCAAAGGAATATAGATAGAAGAGGTGTTTAATTTATGGAAAATTTGACTTTGTAGCATACCATCTCTATAAAAACATCATCCTCGCAAATGAAGCAAAACCATTAAATTCCACTGCAAAGTTAATTCAACGACGAACATTTTTATTGCTAATTGCATAATGTCACTATTCTGTCATTAAATTTTTTGACGAAATAGTTTGGTGGCTAATATATCAGTAATTTAACGATATTTGATTAGCGAGTGAATTATATATGATGTATAGAAAATTGGTGGATTTGTGGCGAAGATGTTAACTTATTGTTATTCATCATAAAAAAAGTCACTACCAAAAAAATACAAAACTAAAAATTTTAATGTAAAATGTGCATGCTCATATAACTGTATTAATATAAAAAAAAATATAGACTTTTTTGGTCATCACTAATTATTCAAACTATAATTTCTTTTATATATGTTTCTTACATGATATTCCGGCGCTATTGAGCATGACGTCGAGCTTCCCATGGCGAGACACGGCAGTTTCCATGGCCTTAGCGACTTGTTCCTCCACAGTAACATCACATCTTATGAAATGTGCGGCTGAGCCAAGTTCGGTCGCTACCATACGACCACCTTCCTCATCTATATCTACAATGAGGACTTGAGCACCTTCGCTAACAAACTCCTTTGCCGTGGCCTTTCCTAGGCCGCTTGCACCGCCCGTTATGACCGTGACTTTTCCTTCTAACTTTCTATATATATACATATATACAAAGCAAAAAAGTTAGAGACTTTTTGTTAGTTTTAATTCAGATTAGGAGGTCGAACCTCATCAATATATCAAAAGAACATTCGTATATAGAATTGACCTTGAAGAAGTTGAATAGAGAAGAGTAGAACTAATCTGCTTGGACATCAAACCATTTGGTACAATGAGTTTGAAGTTTCTGCAAAGAGAAGCCACGGAGAAGAAAATTGAAATGGAGACTAATTGTTTAATTATATATATATATATATATAAGAAAAGATTAATATTAAAAGCATGTATTGTGAGTGTTTTACCTTGTGAATGACCTCAACATTTTTCTTATTCTTCGTCTTCTCAATTACTATGTGAACGTGAATTTGAGATCTTTTTGGTCCAAGAGGCTTAAGCTTTTTATCATGGGAAGCAACGAGAGAAAAGGTTGTGAGAAGAAGTTTAGAGTATATCTATCAAGATCCCATTTTATTTAAAAAAAAATATTTTTTCCTTTTCATTATTCTTTTATATTCTTTAATCTATAAAGTCTCATTCCACTTTCCACATAGCTAAGCTATATGCATGCTTTTAAATATGATTTTGAAGGAAAAAGTAGATTTAAATTTGTAAAGTTTCATTGAGTTTTATTTTTAAATCAAATGATAATGAGTAGACCAAAAAAAATCAAATGACAATTAATAAATGTAATTTATGATGTTCTATAATATGCATTGCCATTTTCAGATTCAATTATTTAAATGATGATCATTCATTTATATCATTCAGTAACAAATATACACAGAAAAATAAATGATGTCGACTAGCTTTTATTTTTGTAGTGTATATATTTTTTCTTTCAGTGATAGAGTTTAAATAGTACCTCATTTATAATAGAATTGACAGAAAATGATATAGCATATACGCATAATTTGTTTGGTGGAATTTTCTAAGATATTTCACTGGTTGATTGTTTATTAACATATGCATGTGATAATAGAAAAACAGCCAATCAGAATTTGTTTTTGTTGTGTTGACAAATGTTCCTTGGCAAAGACTTTTTTTTTTCCCATTAAATGACATTTTAGGCTAAATATATATACACCAATTGAAATAAGAAAATTAATTTGTCGTTTAAGATTTTTTTTTTTTTTTAAACCGTGGGAGTTCTAAACTTTCAGCCCATAATTTCTCTGGTATCCCTTGTGCCCCTAGTTCAAACATCCATTGAGATAGAGGATTATTATTTAAATTGGAATATATAAAGTTTGAACTAGGGGCAGAAGAGAATATGTAAACCAATAGACAATATACTTGGAATGATTTCTTATTGACAAAGGTTGGATAGTACAAAGTATTTATATACAAAGGTTAGACTTATCTAAACATAAATATTTATCTAAACAAAATATGTTATGTGTATATCGGATAACTAATCCTTATCAAACTAGGATATATATATATATATATAAAAAAGTGAATCCACTATATATATATATATATAAATGAATCCTTATCACAATCAGATTCTCTAATACTCCCCTTAAAGTTGGAGTGTGTAGGTTCCGAATACCCAATTTTGGCAACAATACGTCAAACTGCGGTCGACCAAGAGCTTTAGTAAGAATATCAGTGATTTGGTCCTTTGTACGAACATGATGTGTAGAAATAATACCGTCACAAACTGCATCACGAACACTATGGCAAACTCTCTCAATATACTTAGTCCGTTTATGAAAAACAGGATTAGCGACAATTTGTATGGTAGCTTGACTATCACAAAAGAACGGGACTGATTGAGTAAACGAAACACCAAGTTCTCCCATAAGTTAACCCATTTAATATCTTGTGTAGTTGCTGCCATGGCCCTGTTCTCGGCCTCAGCGAAAGAGTGAGAAACCGTGTTCTACTTCTTAGTTTTCCATGAAATGGGCGAACTACCAAGAAGCACAACATAAGAACTTAACGAGCGATGAGTTAGCGGGCAAGATGCCCAATCGGCATCACAGTAGATGGATAACTAGAGATTGCTATCTGATCGCAAGAGAACTCCCTGCCCATGTGAGCCTTTAATGAAGCGAACAACACGTAACGCCGCATCCCAATGTCCTTCCCATGGCTCCTTCATGAACTGCGACAACAAGTGTATAGAGTAACATAATTCGGGTCGTGTGATGCAAAGATATACTAATTTCCCACGAGTCTCCTATAAGGCGTAGGATCTTTCACCAACAGACTATCATCGGAAGCAAGCTTATGATTTTTCTCAATAGAGGTCAAAGCCGGCTTGCAACCAAGGAGGCCTGTATCACCAACAATATCAAGAATATACTTACATTGGGAAAGAAAAATGCCTTCGTCAGAATGAGCTACTTCAATGCCTAAAAAATATAAAAGCTTCCCCAAATCCTTCATATGGAAACACTCGTCCAAATAAGCCTTAAACTTGCTAAGCTTGTCGAGATTATTGCTTGCAATCACCAAATCGTCCACATAAACCGAAACACGAATCTCAGTTTCACCGCGTGTGAATGTAAACAAAGAGTAATCTGAATAAGACTGCACGAAACCGAATTCTAAGAGAGCCTTAGAAAGCTTGGCAAACCAACAACGAAGGACTTGACGAAGTCCATATAGTGATATACGCAAACGACAAACTTTATTAGGATCCGAATGAGTAAAACCAGAAAGTAATTTCATGCATACTTCCTCTTCAAGATCTCCATGGAGAAACACATTGTGGACGTCCATCTGATGGACTTCCCATCCTTTTGCCGAAACAAGACTAAGAAGACCTTGGACAGTATTCATCTTTACCACCGGTGCAAAAGTTTCGTCAAAATCTTCTCCTTCAACCTATTTATTTATGAGCACCACTAAGCAAGCTTTGTATCTTTCAATTATCCCATCAGCATTGTATTTTATCTTGTAAAACCCATTTTGAATCGATAGCAACCTTGCCTGGCGGAAGCGAGACGATATCCCAAGTATAATTATCTCCGAGAGCAATAACTTCATTTGTCATGGCACATCGCCAAACATCATCTCTAACAACATCAGAATAACGCTGTGGTTCAACACTTGCAGTGACAGCTGTGATAAAGGCTTGGTGCGATGGCCAGAAAACAAGATCAGAGACATAAGCATCTAAAGGATACAGTGTCTTACCAGGATTATGACTTGTTTTAGAGGACGATGAGATAAGACAGTTTGGAGGAAGATGGGGTTTATCATTGCAAACTGCAGTATAAGCAACATAGTCTTGAAACTTAATAGGTGGATGACGTGGTCTTTATCCTCGGCCCAAAGCTTCATCCTCCACGAGAGGCGATTCAGTTGCAAACAACGATTCAGTTGTAGCTGACTCCATAGTGGAGGCTGGAGCAACATCACTATTAATCACGATTGGTAGTCTCTTCCGAAACAGCTGTTGGTGCTGCATCATTGGTTGGAACAGCAGCCACGTCTGAGCTCCCCCCTTCATTGGAGCTCTTAATCGACTCAGTAAGCCAATCGTCATTTCCTGATGCTAACAGGCAAATATACAGATTTAGGTATGGAAGAAACAAAGGATGTTGTCATGGGAAATTTATCCTCATAAAACACCACATCTCTAGAGATAAGAAATTATTCTTTCTCTAGATCGAAAACTTTCCATCCTTTTTGGCCAGAAGGATAACCAACAAAAATGCAACGGCGGCTTCTTGCACCAAACTTATCTTTGTCTCTAGAACAATAATGTGTATAGCACAAGCTTCCAAACACATGGAGATGATCGTGCGATGGCTTCTTGCCATAGACAACTTCATATGGAGAGTATTCTTTAAAAACATTGGTAGGGGTTCAATTAATAAGATGAGATGCGGTCATGACAGCTTCTCCCCAGAACTTAGTTGGCAAACTTCCTTGAAACAACAAGGCTCTAGTCACATTGAGAATATGCATATGCTTCCTCTCGATGGGTCCATTCTGTTGTGGAGTACCCACACAAGAAGTTTGATGAAGAATGCCATTTTCCCTAAAGAAGCGAGAGAGACACATGAACTCCGTTTCGTTATCACTTCGAACTATTTTCACAGTTTTACCAAATTGTTTCTCCGTCATGGTGCAAAAATTTTGAAGCACCGAATGAACTTCCAATTTTTCTAGAAGCAAATAAGTCCATACGCTCTAGAGAAATTGTTTACTATTATCAAAAAATAAACAGCTCCACATGAAGCACGTGTACGATAGGGACCCCAAACATCGCAATGAATCAAAGTAAAACACTCATTTGATTTATTTAAACTGTCAAAAAACTCTTGTCTAGTCTGCTTTACCCGAAAACATGTGTCATAAGGACTAGGGGCAGCAGATTTGTTTGAAGACGATAACATAGGTAAATAAGCTAAAACCAAAAATGATGGATGTCTTAGCCTTTGGTGCCAATGAAACTGATCAGCCGAACTAATAACTTGACTAGAAACTCCTTGCAGCCATAACATCTTGAAAATAATAAACCCCATTTTTCTCTTCACCGGCTCCAATCAGGGTCCTCGTGAAATAATTCTGTAAAACACACAACGTATCCGTTAGAATAGCGAAACAGTTTGTTTGCTTCAGCACCTTGGACACCGAAATTAATGAACAATTCAGGTTTGGAACAAACAACACATTAGGAAGAGTGATGCGATCGGTTAATGGAAAAACACCCGTGTGAGTTGCGTATGTTTTATACCCCTCCGCAAACCCAACATGACATGGTGGAATACTCGACGTATTCACTAGTAACAAAAGATCTCCCGTCATATGATGAGATGTTCCCGTGTCTAGTATGAGATCACCATGTATACTCTTACCGGTAAGTTTATCAGAAGTTGAATTAGCTCTCTCGATGATCATCTGAGAAAGCGCCTTCCATTGTTCTTGTGAAAAATCCAGAAATGCGGACATATTGGAGATGGTTCTGTGAGCATTCGTTACTCGAGTACCAGAATTCTTGCTGCGATCGTTTATAAAACTTCCTCGACCTCGACCACCTCTGGTCGTACCTCTGTTTTTGCCTCCTCCTCTATTTTGCGATCGCTCTTCCCACCAATCTAAAAAACCCACCAATTGCCAACAATTCACCTTCTCATGACTTCTACATCCACAGTTTGTGCATTGAGAGACTCGATCACAATTTCCAGAGTTTCCATATCCGGAACATGAACCTGATTGATCAAGAGAATAATCTCTCTTGGCAACGAATCCTACTTCATTCTGTTGAGATTCACGTTATGTTGCTTTGTTGAGGCGTTGTTCTTCACGAATTACCTTTGCATAAATCTCACCAAGATCAAGAGTAGAATCCGATGAGATACTAGTTTGACACATTCCTCCAAATTAAACTTCATCTAAACCCATCACAAACTGATGCATCTTTTCTTTCTCACAATATTTTTCAAATTTAGCAGCCGCATAACATGTACAAAGTGGCAGAGGCTTGTACATATCGATTTCTTCCCACATATTTGACAACCGTCCATAATAGTCAATCACAGCTTGACCATATTGCCGACACGCAGCCAACTGTTCTTTGATATGATGCACACGCACCTTGTTTCCTACCGAGAAGCGTTTCCTCAGATTTTCCCACAATTTATGAGCATCTGAGATGAAAGTAACGGTTGATCTGACCTGAGGTTCAATAGACGTTCGGATCCAACCAACAATCATGGAGTTTACTGAAAGCCATAGCTCGAGATTTGGATCACTCGCAATAGGTTTCGGAATCGTTCCTCGACGAAACCAAGCTTTCGTTTTGCACGAAGAGCGTTAATCATCTCAGAACACCACTCATTATAATTCTCACGAGTTAACGTCACCGACGTAATCGGAGCTCCCGGGTTATCGGAGGCATAGAGATAGTACGGTGTGGCAACCTCCGTGCTCTTAACTTCAGTCACACCACTATTAGAGCCCGGAGAATTATCACCATCGGCCATCCTTGCTAATTCTCACACGAAGAACAACAAGGTTAAGAGATAGGAGATTCGAACTTCGAAAAAAAATCCCAAACACGAAGAGAACTAAAGAAGAAGAAAAAAATGATTTTACGTCTCGGAATTTTAACGCTCTGATACCATGTAAATCAAGAGACAATATATTTGGAATGATCTCTTATTGACAAACATTGGATAGTACAATGTATTTATATACAAATGTTAGACTTATCTAAACATAAATATTTATATACAAATGTTAGACTTATCTAAACATAAATATTTATCTAAACAATATATGTTATGTGTATATAGGATAACTAATTTTTATTAAAATATGATATATACAAGAGAATCTTTATCACAATCGGATTTCCTAATAGAACCAGCTCCCTTGTATTATCATTAAGTCACCGTTTCATTGGTATTTAAGATTATTTTTGTTGTTGTTGTTTTCATTGGACTAAATTTTGTAAAGGATCGGATATACGTGTGTTGATTTTTGCAGATTCGGGGCAATGTAAAAGTTCACACATACTTGTCAAAACAAATCGAATGATTCTTTAGCATTATAAACTTGATTAGTACGCATATACTTTTCATTATATATATATAAATATAAATACAACAAAGCTTAGACTAATTTAAACCCAAATAACACTAACTCCATCAATTCATTCAACCAATGTACTCATAGACCCCATCCAGTGGATAAGAATTTTTTTTTTAAATGAATTAAAAAAGAAGAAGAAGAGGAGAATCTGGGATAAGACAGAGATTCTAAGAAAAAAAGCTAAAATCACTGAAAAGTGGTTGACCAAAAACCGAAAGATAAAAAAAGATTAATAAAAATAAGAAAAAGAAATCATGTTAGTGGCCACTAACTTGGGTTGGGTAGGTTTAATCATGTAATAAAATGGAGAGGTTTGTCTAGATTTCAAGGGACAATAAAGGCAATAACGACACCGTTTTGCAGGCTTTACTGCTCCACATCTCAAACCCATCTTTATCGCTGATTTTAATTACGATTAAGATAACTAATCAGTGTGAAATTATTGGGTAAACTAATTAATTAAAATCTTGAAAAAATCAAAAACCTCTTATGTTTTGTCATCTTGCGTATGGAAGTAGACAGACTTTAGACAAAGCAAGGCTCTATTACTCTGTCTCTCTTTATGACAGCAACAGTATCTCCCACTTTTTTGTCACGTGGGTGCACGTGATTTTGATCCATCATGGGCCGTGACTGATTTATCTAAGGCTTTTACAGCCCAAACCAATACAACATAAGGCTTCGATTCGGTTAACATCAAATTAATTATTTTTTTAAATGAACTGTTTTTCTTCTACAAATGGCTATCATATTACTCAAAAAAGATGGTGTGATTAGCCACATCAAAATAGAACAACCAACAAATCAAAACGGATTAAGATGGGCTCTAGCTAATTTGGCTAGCTGGTTAGCATTGTGAGTCTTCTTTTACATGACTACTAAATTTTGATCCACGCCAAACGCGGGATTAAATGATTAAATAGATTGACAAATCGATTTTAACATATACAATTTTCAAATATTTAAACGTGTATAACAAAACATATAATTTATAATATCTATGAACGTACAAAATGATATATATTGTGCATAAATATAATAAAATTAAATATTTTTGACCAAACATATGTTAATGCCATTATTTTTAATATTTTTATGTGTAAAATTGATTAAAAATATGTAAATATTATTTATTTCAATATCTTTTAAGTGTAAAATTGATCTTTATTTTTTCCGTCTAAATTGATCTTCATAATAATAAAAAAACTTGTTAATATATCATAAAAAAATAAAAATAGATATGGCAAGTCTAAAATATTATATCTAGTTGGATTTAAATTTGTAAAACATGTATTAATGGGTTTATGTTATAAAATTAATGAGAATATGTAGAGATTTCTACCCGGACACATATTTTTAATTAAAATATTTTGATTGATTAAAATTAAATGATGTGTCGCTTAAATTGTTCATTGTTTGACATATATAATTTGTTTTTGTGAATGTCTATCATGTTAATATATATAGGATGTTTGCTTCAGTGTTATTCAATTAGAAGAGATTCATGAAAATAAAACAAACGACAACACCTAGAATCAACCGGATTTTGTAGCTACGATCCATTAATAGTTTAAAGATTGTCAACAATAAACACATGATATTTATTTACAATAAATTAATATCCAACCAAACACTTAGCACAAAAGACCATTTCACTCAATCTATTTTTATTAATTAGATATCGTTATAACAATAAATTTAATTGTTATTATTATTTATTTAATGTTTACGTCTATGTATCATTTGGAACCGAAAAAATTTGTAATAAATTCGTAAATAAGTGTCAAACTTATTTTACAAAGTTTGCCCAAAGTTTTATTTTTTCACTTAAAATTTTCTTTTTGATCGCTCATAATTGTTATTTTATACTAAACAATGTGTTTTTGTTATTTTTAATATATAATAAACCTAATATTTTTTACGATAAACCCACATCCTCTAACAACTGAAAAAAACATAAAACAAACCCGAAGTAATTAGGACCAAATTATAGTAAATCAAAATATTTCTGATCATTACAAAATATTTTTATTTGAAATATTTTCAAACTTGGATTGTCGACCTTATTCTGTCCACCGGTGATGATGGACTTAGTATTTCCATCACCAAACATTACAACATTGTTTTTTTCTCCGACACGACCACATTTTCATAATAAAAATCCATATATCACGAATCTAAAATTGTAGCAGTGTGATTGAATTCACTGTTTGTTAATTGTGAGGTGATTAATCACATTTGAAGTCTAGTCGCAGCTTAAAAAGCTTTGAGGCTTCTCCGTTCAACAGCAAAGCTAACGTAACCACCATCGAGAACAAAAACTTCTCGTTTCCCATTTTTACACTAATTTTATTTTGAACTTTTGGTTCTTTGATTGTTAAAGTAGAGTTATCATAAGTATGTATTATTGGTAGTAATACTCTGCTTGATTTTGTCATTAAAACTTCAATTTTTTCACAACATTTGTAGAAATTGATTTTCAAGAAGAAGAAACAATCGGTGTGTCTATCTTAAAGCAAGTACTGGAAGAATAGGTACTTAATTGGATCCATTTTTTCATTAACTTAACCCATTGAATCCCATTTTGGTTTAGCCACATTTGATACTCTCTGTTTTTCAGTTTATGTGACTCTGAACAATGTTAAAATTGCCAAAATCGCATCAGTTTATCACATTTACGCTCTTCAAAAAGTTAAAAACTTAAATATCTTCTGAAGATAAATATGATGTATTTAACCAATTTATTTTTAATCGGATAAAATGATTAACTGGAAAAGCAATTAAATTTTTATTCAATTGATATGGTATGGTTATTATATATTATATATAGTCAAAATCAAATGATTATGAATAAAAATTGGAACAAAGCCACTTTATTTTGTCCCCAACTTTGAAGTATTATTTAACAGATTAACCCAACTAAGGGTACTTACAATCACACGAAAGAGAAATTTTGAACCTCCTAAAGGGTAACATAACCCATCAAAACTTCACCATCGTGATATTCAACAGCTTCAAGATATATGTATTCATGGGTTTGTTTTCTTAGAAAATGCAACTAAGCAGGCAGATACATATGTTACATTAAACAAAAAAGAAACACAAATGCTAAGATAAGTTATATAAGCCATATTAAATTGACATTTACTTGTTAAGCAAACATATTCTTTTTTACTTGATACAATGTTTTTTTTATTCGGTTACATCATCATCAAATATATTTGATTTTGTCATTACAAACGGTCACGCTAAACAGCTTCACAAACTACTTAATAAGAAACAATTTTCCCTGCAACATACATATTCACGACATATGGTTCTATTTACACCACTTTCATGATAAACATTTTATCCGTAATAATACACATAACTTTAATAGATGATTTTGTAAAATAGAAATGTCAAATGGTTTTTTTGTAAAGTTCATTTGAAAAGTTCACCGGCTTAAGAATTTTTGTAAAATAGAAATGATTTTTTTGTCAACAATCAAACTTTAAATGATTTTTTATTTATTACATTTAGTTATATATGTTATTTTTTTATAAGAACCTTTTTGACTATTTAACCGGTTACTATTAAGTTATTTGTTTTAATTTTATCGTTTTTCTCTTTACTACTATTTTTTGTCATATTCATACTAAATAATAAAATGTATTAGAAAAATGGTAAATAATAATAAAATAGTTAAAAAATATACAAACTGGTGATAGATAAATTGTAATACCATAATATGTACATTTTTTTCTCCACTTTGAATTTGATAACAATCAAAATGGTATATTCTTACGACTACCATAAAAATTACAAATCAAACCTTTAAACCGTTTTTTTTAATTAGGAAAAATGACTAAAAAATTTATACTTTTTAAAAGTGTCGTTTCATACCAATTTTTTTTTCAGAAATCGTTCTATTTCTCTAAAAATAAAACCCTCCACAAATAAATACCATATTTTTAAAAATGATCGTTTAATACTTATAATTTTCTTCATAAATCATGTTAAAAAAAATACAAAAAATACTAATTTTTAAAAAAAATATGTTCGTATAGAACATGAGATCTTAGTTATGTCAGATGGTTTAAACGTCGTTTTTAATCCGCCAACGAAAAATGACGTGGCATATACCACTGGCGAAATTGAATAAAATTGCTATGCTTCACTTGACCGAATCGAACTATGAAAACTTAAACTTAATCGTAAACCACATTAAAACGACGTAGAATAAATTATTCTTAGGATAAATCATATCGTTATCAACTTCTAAAACTTACTTTTGGGGAAAACCTTTAAAACAAAGTTTTCCGATTTTGATATGAAATCATAAAAATTTTATCTGTCTATATATCAAATTGTGACGAAAACATGTTGCATTGGTATGAACAAATATCATGTTTTAGCAATTTTGGGAGTCGAGTTAGAGTGATAATAAAGACACAGGTGATGTACTGTTGTAATTTGTTGGTTATTGTAAAGAAAGTTTGGATATTCTAATCCAGGACGATGATTTTACGGCTGTTGAAGAAAATCATATGAATTTTTAGGGGGGAAACGGTCATTTTAATCACGAACTATGCGTTTTACGCCAAAACAAATACAGACTTTTGAATGAGCCGGAATAGATACAAACTCGTGTTGACTCGGCCACATTAGATACAAAATTAGTCAACGTTAACAGCCGTTTAAGAGATGTTAAACGGCGTTTAATGTCGACGTTAAATTAAAACGCCATCGTTTTAAAAACAGAAAAACAACAAAAAAACGAAAAAACGGTCATTTTAATCACGAACTGTGCATTTTGCGCCAAAATAAATACAAACTTTTGAATGAGCCGGAATAGATACAAACTCGTGTTGACTCGGCCACATTAGATACAAAATTAGTCAACGTTAACAGCCGTTTAAGAGACCTTAAACGGCGTTTATTATCGACGTTAAATTAAAACGCCATCGTTTTAAAAACAGGTTCATCTACATTCGAATTCTTCTGAAGCTTATGATGAAAATGAACAACACACTAAGCCTAGCTCTTATACTACGGCTTGGCCACAGAGTTACAGGTTTATCTCTATTCCCCCATTTCAATTAATTGTGATTTGGCCACAAAGTTTATGTTTTTTGCTCAAATTGGTCCTTCGTGTCTTCCACAACGTTGTAGGTTAAGAGGAATATGAAATTATTGGTTGATTTGATCTCTTATGTAATGTTATTTTTGTAGGCAGTCGATTGATCTTTACAGTAGTGTACCGTCTCCAAATATCGGTTTTCTAAAAAATAATTCGGTTACGAGATTCGGAAGCTCTTTCTTGTCTTCTTCGTTGATAAGAAGACATACTCCAAAGTCATTACCTTCTGTTACAAAACTCTGCTATCACCACAAGCAGATGAAGGAATTAGGGATTTAGAAAGAAGATATAGAGTTGTCGGAATCGAGAGGAAGAAGAAGATAGAGAAGGAAGAAGGAATTAGGGGTTTAGGATAGATATTTGGGGTTTTTTGTTGTTTTCTGTTTTTAAAACGATGGCGTTTTAATTTAACGTCGACATTAAACGCCGTTTAACTTCTCTTGAACGGCTGTTAACGTTGACTAATTTTGTATCTAATGTGGCCGAGTCAACACGAGTTTGTATCTATTCCGGCTCATTCAAAAGTTTGTATTTATTTTGGCGCAAAATGCACAGTTCGTGATTAAAATGACCGTTTTTCGTTTTTTTGTTGTTTTTCTGTTTTTAAAACGATGGCGTTTTAATTTAGCGTCGACATTAAACGCCGTTTCACGTCTCTTAAACGGCTGTTAACGTTGACTAATTTTGTATCTAATGTGGCCGAGTCAACACGAGTTTGTATCTATTTCGGCTCATTCAAAAGTCTGTATTTTTTTGGCGCAAAACGCACAATTCGTGATTAAAATGACGGTTTTCCCAATTTTTAGGTAGAAAGATATTGATTATATCTATGGATCACAAAAAAAAAAACAAAATTGATAAAAACAGGACCTTAAGATTTTAATTATGTTCACCAATGGACCGAGATAATCTTCCTGGGCTAATCTTATTAAGCCCATTCGTATAATCGTCACAACTTTAAAAGACAAATTATTTATGGAGAATCGAAACAGAGCAATTTCCATGGAGCAAAACCCTAAAACCCAGAGGAAATGGCGTTACACATGGGAAGCTCAGTCTCATTCTCCAAATCTTCGTCTTTTTCTTTTCGATTCTAAAACCAACCCTAAGATCCATTGCAAGAGCCTCGATGTTTCTATTATCCTCGGGAAATCTCAACTTCTCGTCACATGGATCGACGATGAAGACACCACGAGCAAAGAAAACGGAAGTGAAGAGGTTGTTTCTCTACGTGTTCCTGTTCCTATGGTTTTGCTCGATGCTGATTCCCCTGTCAATTTCAGAGCTTTGGACGACCACATCGAGGTTAGACTTGTTCTGTTACTACCCGTCGATCATCCTTTAGTCTCCGACTTCAATTTGGTGACTGATTCTGTCGGAGATAGAGAAAAATCGGCGCCATTAGTGATGGACTATGATCTGAAGACTCTATCCTCAATGGGAGGTGTTCATTTTCACTGTAGAAATTGCTCAACTAGGTTAACAAAGAAAGCCCTTTTCGATTTCTCAGAAATGCCGTCTATTAATTGGCGAGAATCCGCTGATAACTGGTTTGGTAATTGCTGTTGTTCATTTGGAGGAATTAGTGAGAAAATGGTAGCTAACTATACGAATTCGTATACATGCTCTAGTGGGTTGTGTTTGCTTAGTGCTACAACTGTTTTGCTTAGCAAGGATGATCTCATAGAGTGTGTCTTGTCCGATAGAAATGGAATCGAGAACCAATTTGAATCAAGTTTAGCTCTCGGCTGTGATCATGGTGGAGTTGAATCGGGTTCTAGAAGAAGTGAAGCAAATGCTGACAGCCATGAGAACGGAAGTCAGAGTATTCACGGACTTGCTTTTGGTCAAGTCGATGACTCGACGCATAAGGCATCAGTACCTGAATGTTGTGTACATGACTCACCTGTCTGTAATGAGAGTTTGCAGTTGGACCAAAAACTTACGCTTGATAAGAAGTTTCTTCTTGATGGGTTTCTTGAGGATGTTTTTATGGCAAAAGCATCGAATGTGTCGAAGAATGTCGAGTGGATTGAATTCGTTTGCTCTGAGTGTTCATCTCCCCTTGGAGCCTATCCTTCTTCTGGCGGCGGGAACAGCTATAAACCCATAGATGGTGGAGTTAGACTCTTCAAATGCTATATTTCCACATCATCGGTGACTGGTGAATCCTCTGATGTTTTCAGGAAATACTCATTGGAAAGAATGTTTACCAACCAGCTAGTGGAATGCGCCAAAGAAGAGTTATCATTTCATGTGTTGGTCAAAGATTTGACAACCAAATCGCCTCTGTTCCAGATCGTTATCCTGAATCCAAACTCTTGGTCCTCGACTGGTCTTTGCTCGAGCCGAGATGAACCAGGTTCCACATTAGAGCTAAGCCCTATTGTGAAGGTTCTGTTTTCAGATTGCAACAGCTCACTGGTGAAGAAGATTGATGAAGAAGTTTACATTTTGAAGGGACAGGGAGAGGAGCTGATAGAGTTACTTACAAATGCGAGCAAATTTCTTCCATCTTCGTGTTCATATCTTCAGGGCTCACTTGTCTCATCGATGCATCTATGAATTAATCTTTCATGGTTGGAAGTTCTTGTGAAAGAATTTGTCTTATTTATTATGTTTTCTTAACAGTTGTCTTGTGTATTTATTTATATGGTTTTACTGGTCAAACAGAAAATTAAATTAAAATCAAATTAGTGCGACCATATTTTTGTTGTACGGTATTGTAGCGTGACAATCTTTACTATGTACTAAAAGTCTAAAATATAAGATTATCCAATTAAAACAGTGTTACTTTGTATTTTTGAAACCTTTAACTATTCTTATGCTAGAAAGTAGAAACGTATCCGTCCTTATGCGAAAGTATTTTGTATATATTTTGTTTTCACTGGAAGAGATGTATTGAAATATAAGCGTTTAGTTATACAAAAAAACCATGAAGGCACCAACCAATTTATTACAGGAGGAGAAGAATAAGTACAGCTAAGTACCACTACCTTCCCTGACAAAAAGATCCTGTAACCAAAAGGGGTAGCTAAGAGCTACATAAGATTGATAGAGATGATGTTTAGTAGCACTTCTTGCTGTAAGTGAAGCTCCTTTGTTTGAGGCTGGTTCTTCAATCTAAATTCTCCAATGAGAGATCGAAGAGAGAGAGAGATGCTCGAGGTTGATCAGCATGAAATCTAAAAGATGGCCAAATCTGTGGCCTAATAACCGTTCCTAACAAGTCCCCTGCATCAGAGGCAAAGATGTCAAAAACTTGTCTTTTTTTTTTTTTGATTTGTATTCGTATAATATTAAAACAATATATATTAGGGACCTATATTATTAGTGTTCTAAAAAGCGTTTAGACGGTGTTTAACGAAAATCTTCTAGGCACTAGAATTAGTTATTTTTGCTATCAAGCGGAGTAAGATGGCTTAGGCGGTCGTATGCGACCTTATGTGGTTTTAAACTGTCATACGAAATCGTTAATTAAGTACCATTTTTTGTTTTTATTGTTTTTGTTTGTTTGCTTTGGTATAATTTTTTAATTTCAAATCACATATAATTAAATTTATAAGTTTTGATTTTATAAATACATGGTTATAAAAATTTGTATGTTGTTTGATATGAATTAATCTATTGAATGAATGTTTTTGTCTAATTTTCATTTATGATTTAACACTCTTGCTTTTTTTTTTATGAATGTGTTTATTTATGATATTTTCTTAATGTTTATAGTTGTGATTGGATATGGACCCGATTGGGAATGGGGTTAATCGATAGGTTAAATGGTTAATCATAAACTAATATTGGATAGAGGGCACCATACGGTTGGGGGTAGACCGTGATATAGTCAATGCAACTTGGATTGAAAGTTCCAAACTCAGCCTATACAAAAATGAAAGATCGAGAAAGATATGATTTCTATAGTTTATTAGAATTTTTCTTTTTTTCAAAGAAATTTTTATAAATGAGAGTGAAAGACCACTGATGACGGCAACGTTGTTGTGAATTATGAGCATGGATCTATTAGCTGAATAAATATTATTACAAGAGACAATTACAATATATGTTGAGTAGAAATTCGCACAACTAAATTTGGTTAGGAAAGTTTTTAAGGATTCAGAAATTTCTATGAACAGAAACACAAAAAAAAAGATTCAAATATGGTTTTTATTGATATGTTTAAGAGCTTCGAATACAGAAGTTGTTAAAGAGAAAACCTAAGTATTTTTGCTAAGTGAAAAGTTGCAGATCCTTTTTCTCAATGACTTCCTTCTGTTTATATAGGAGTCTTTGCTGACACTTCCTCCACGATCTTTTCGTATATTCTCGTATATTTTCTTTCCTTATTCGTTTTTATCCTTTTTTTGCCGCCAACATGCTGAATACCTAGATTGAACCGTTTATCTTGGTTTGATCATTTGGCTCGGCCCATGGGCCTTACCGCTAATGCTTCGGCCCATCTGGGGTCTTGGCTGGTTGTCTCGGCCCACCGAAGAATTGGGCTCGTCGTCTCGTCGCCTCGTCGTCACGTCGCCTTTCCGCAAGGTTGCGCTCGGCCCATATCAGTTGGTTCGGCCCATGAAGGCTTTCGCTGGGTTTGGCTAGGCTCACCGTATTTGGCTAGGCCCAAAATTCCTACTTGATCATTTTTAGCAGTTGATCTCGGCGGGGTGAAACCTGACCCCAACAGTTAGCCCTCCAGCTAGTTAGAATCGGTGATGATGACGACGAGGTTAAAGTAGTCGTTTCCGAGATCAACATTCAGAATCTCTTTCGTGAATTGTCGAGCCACTTTAGTGATGGCGCTGCCGAGCCATTTTGACTTGTCATGTTGCCGAGCCATTTCGGCAATCGTGCTGCCAATCTGTTTGGCTTGTCGAATTGCTCGGCGATCATATTGCCGAACTGTTTTGACTCGCATCTTTGTCGAGCCACTTTGGCTCGTCATGTCGCCGAACCATTATGGCAATCGTTACCGCTGAACCGTTTTGGTATTTGTATCGCCGAGCCGTTTCAGCTCGGTTGGTTTGTTTCTTCTGGAAGTTCGGCTCGTTGATTAAATATTCCTTTAGCAAGAATCATAACTACCTAGGGAATCGCAAACATTTTAGTCGGTTTTTGAGGGCTAGTGGTGCCACGCGCTTTGCTTTAAATGCCTATATATATCGAATCTCCCTTCAACTCTTCTCATAACTTCACTTCTCAAATTTCTAAAAAAACAGGTAGATATCTTCTTCTCTCTCTTTTATATTTAAGTTTTGGCTAGGTTATTTCGTTTTTTATCCTTCCGCCGCCGAACCCTTGAATTTTCCGACCTATCTTCAACCGTGATACAGCGTCTCCCTAAATCATCCGATCCATTTTCAAACTCCTCCGGCGAACCATCAAGTTTTCCGATCCATCTTCAAACTCCTCTGGCGAGCCATCGAGTTCTCTGATCCATCTTCATCTGGGTCGCGGCGTTGCCCAGAATCTTCAAAGTTCCTCAATTTTTGTTAAGTTTTTAGCATATCTCCGAGTCGAAATCTCCGATGTCTTTTACCGCCGAGCTGGAAGATTCTGTTGGCTCGGCTACTTCTGCTTCGCTGCTGGGTCGCAAGATAGTGATCTCCGCAGGTCACCGAGCCAGTCGAGCTTTATTCTCCCCTGGGTCAGATCTATGTTGAGATCCCATCTTTGGTTGAAGACTCATTCGATGCTGAGGCTGATGCCGAGGAAAATTTAGCACAAAGGGCCCTTGAAGAGATCAAAGCTGAGCCGGATGAATATAGTCTCGACGAGGCCGAAAAGAGGCGATTGGAGAGGCTATTTGCGAGCCAACAAGCTAGTACATCGACGAGGCGAAAACCGAAGAAGAAAAAGGCCCCGAAGAAACGAGATGACCCTCCTGGCTCGTCTTTATCTACTGAAAAATCCCTAGAAGAGTTGAGGCATCGATCTGGGATTTCAGAAGAGGTCAACTTGATAGTTCCTACACCAACAGATCGACCCGAGGCCCCGTCGCTGAGGCATTTTACTCTTTATGATAGTTTTTTTATCATAGTTTGCTATGGTTTCTGATCCCTGCATTGATCATCCGTGTTTTGAAGAAGCCTGGGTTGGCGCCGAGCCAAATTCCACCAGAGGAATGCATCACCTGGTTGGAATCTTAGTCCAGAACTACGAATGCGACGTGAATGTTCGTGTTTCGCATATTATGCAATTCCTTGAGTTCCGGAGGATTCCAAACTCCAAAACCTATTATATTTCCAACAAAAAATAGAGGAAGATAATCGAGGGTTTCTGAAGCAAAGATAGTGACTAGGGGAGCCATTTTTTATTTGTTCCCATTAATGACACAACGGTTGAAGCCAAATGTGTCCGTCATGTCAAAGCGGAATGGGGACCTATTGGTGGGCGATTCGTAGATTTCTTAGGAGATTTGACGAGGCTTATCTGGCAATCAAATAACCAACTCTTTTGTCTTCTGTTTTGCAGTTCGGCATATTCTTCCACATTTCCCAACAGACACGCTTTCACTACGGAACACGCTTGCCGTGGGAAAGTGCCACTGGGAAAATCATTTTTTCCTAAAGAGAATCGAGAGAGCTCGAGCCATCCTTGTTGGAGTTGTAGTATCTGACAGCTCGGAATCCAGATCTTCATCTCAGGATCTTCACGAGCCTATTATGGGAAAGAGACCAACAATCTGGGATAAACAGGCGTTGAAGGAAAAGAAGGCGGAAAAGGCCGCTCGACGAGCCACCGAGGTTCCTAATATGGTTGAGCAAACCACCGAGCCAAATACTGAGGTGATTGGCCAAGCTGATGCCGATGTGAGGCAAAAAAACTCCCTCTTCCGAGCCTCCAGTTCTTGGTGGCGAGGCGAGGGAAGTGGTTTTCACTCTTATTTCATTGCCAGGCCCTTTGTTTCAACTCTGTCCCAAGACAACGAGGACAGAAGGTTGACTCCTCATAAGCGCTCCGCTTCTGAAGCTGACAAAGGAAAAGCAACGCTTGAATCCTTCCGACCCTGCTACCACCAAGCCACCGCCTATGTCGTTTAGGCACAAAGGGACCGAGCCGCCTATGTCGTCTATGTATTCTATATTAGTTAAAGTTAATAAATTGTTAATTTCAAAACAAAACTATTAATGGCGGTCTGATATTTAAATGAAAAAAAAATAGAGGAACATTTTGAGAAATACCATTTTTATGATACCACTTTCAAAAGTAATAATGTTTGTTGTCTATTTTCAAAAATATCATTCTTACAAATGTTATAAAGTTTTTTTCATCATTTGGGCCACAACATACCGGTCTATTACCCCAATTAAGCGGTCCACTTGTAGGGGAGAGGATTCGTTCACAAATGAGGTGATGTTGGTTCTTAATGGATTTATGAATGTCACTAGACCGTGATCACTTCTAGTTATAAAGTTGTTTATAAAAACTCAAATTAAAAAAGGTTTATAAAACATGTTTTATAAATTTTTATAAGGTTTTAAGAACTATTATTTGATGTTTATAACATATTTTATAAACATCTTATTATATAAAGCAGAATGCGTTCAACGTGAGCACGACACGTTGGCAAAATTGTAACTCACCAGATCGTGATACGTGTAATTGTTAATTTAAATTATAACACGTGTCAATTCGCGCGACACAGAAACAAAATTATAACCCATCAAATAACGACACATGTAAGTGTTTAAATCATTTAAATTGTGACATTTCAATATACTAATATATTTTTTCCTTAAACTAATTATTCCTTAAATCTTAAATCAGATTTTCGTTTAACTAAAATAAAATAGTAATAAAAAAGGAAAATAAAACATATTAGTATGTTGTTAGATACAAAACATATTTGTTAAAATTTAAAAATTAATATTTAAGATATCATATAAATAAATGAATTTTTTTTATTTTCTAAACATATTTTCCCCAAAAAAGTTTCTATTACAATTTCAAATTATAAATATCCGTATTAGAAAAATGGAAACATGATCACATGCATAAATTTTTTATCAGTAAAATGGAAATATCTCATGCACGAATATGTTTAATTAGGAAGTTGAAAAATGAAAACATGACTATATCTAATCAAAACTAATGGAAACAAATAGGATATATAAATCGAAAAACAAAAATATAGAAAATATATGTAAATTTAATTTAAAATTTTAAAATATGCATAAGCATACCAAACAAAAAAAAACCAACAAACATACTTATATTTATCAATAGAGTTATAGAATATCACAAAGAAAATAAAAAATTTCAATTTATCATAGTATTAGTACTTTCCAATATTTGAAAATTTTAAATTGTATAAAATGACAATTTATAAACATTCAAAATAATAATATTATATTTATTATAAGATTTAAGAGTGTATAAGGTTTGGCAAGTATATATTTTTATGAGAAAGAAAACGATGACATCGATGGTAAACAATTACCAATCATGTATTTATGTGATGTTTGTTAACATTATTTATAAATATATTTATAGGTTTTTATGAGGTTATTAACATAAAATTTACTCTTTTTCTTATTGTAACTCTACAATATTTAAATTATTTTTATAATTTTATCACATAATTAATAAATATTCATAATGGGTAAAAATATGATTTTTTCTTTGTTATTAAGAAAATGATTTGAATTCTGTTTATATATATATATATATATGAATCTGCATGATATAATATAAATTGATCTTTAATGATTTAAGATCCGCCTTTAAATAGTATTTTAAAATATTTTGACAATTCGGTGGGTTACTAATTAAATTTTAAATACTTATATCAATAGTTTCTAATATGTTTATCCGCATATCAACGCGGATCCTAATCTAGTGTTTTATAAAAATTTATAAATTTGAATTTTTATAAATATTTTATAAAATAAGACAACAAACCGTAGTATTTTTGAAAAATGATATCATAAAAGTGGTAGTTTAATTTTTTTTACCAATAATAAATTCAAAAATATTAAATTCGTTTCGATTTATTAAAATTTAAGATAAAAACACAAAAATTAAGAAAATATCAAAATATAAATTTTCATTTTTACATCAAAAATTATTTAATATCTAATTAAAATTAATTTAACCGATTATAAAATATATTTTATAATAAAAATAATCACGAAATGTTAAATAAATTTAACTTTTGCATAGAAATTTGAAACAAAAAACCTCTTAAACATTTTATATTATAAAATAAATATGATATGAAAGAGTATTAAACTATAATTACTGAGAAGTTTTTAGTGTGAGAATATGATGTATATATGATTATTACTGAATTAAAAGACATTTTTTTATTGTGTAAAAATTACAAAACCAATGAGAGAATACACATCTCTAGTTTATATGCATGAACAAAGAGAAAAAGAATGCGTTACCATTCCTTTCAAACATAAATTATTTTTAAATTCAGATAAATTGTATCTTTTGCATAAAAAAACAAAATATTATATTTAATTTAGTGACATTATAAAAAGGAAGTAAACTTAATTAATTAGTACATAATTAGGTAACAAATATCCGTTACATAAGTGCATGAAGGACACGCGTTGCATGGAATTAGGACATAAGATGACGTCATTAGTTTATGCTAATACACATGACTTTATCATCATTAGTGGTTTCTTAACACTCTCTCTATATAATGAGAGAGACAGTGATAGAGAGAGAGAGAGATAAGCAAATTAGCAAAGATGGAGCAGTGACGGTGAGAGACGGTAACGAAGAAACAAAAGAGTCACGAGAAATCTGGGGTAAGTGTTGAATGAAAAAGAAAAATTTAGGTTTTTTGTTTTGTTTTTCAATTTGAAGCTGTGAATCTTATCATTCTCTCTCTCTAAAATCCCATCGTTTCCTTTTCAGATTTTGCTTCTTCTTTGATTAGCCCACCTCATGAAATCCTCGTGATTCTACTTTAATGCTCTTTTTTTTCTTTATCTAGTCTCTGAAAAATTCAAACTTTTTTCTCTCTTTCTCTGTAGAATTGTCTTCAAAGCTCTTCACACTTTTTTCCAAAATTTTCAGGTTTTAAAGCTCTCAACTTTGAAAAAATGGTTCTCGACGGAAACGGCGGCGCGGTTTGGTTAGGCGGCGGCGGCGGCGGAGGAGAACGTATTCAGGAGGAAGAGAACGATGAAGCTTCATGGGGTAGGAATCAAGAAGATGGTGGAGCTTCTCTTTCTCATTTCAAGCCTATGCTTGAAGGTGATTGGTTTAGTAACCCACCACATCCACAAGATCTACAAATGTTACAGAATCAGCAAGATTTCAGATTTCTTGGTGGGTTCCCTTTTAATCCCAACGACAATCTTCTTCTTCATCAGTCGATTGATTCGTCTTCTTCTTGTTCTCCCTCTCAAGCTTTTAGCCTCGACCCTTCTCAATCTTCGTTCTTAGCCGCAAACAACAAATCTTGTCTCCTCAATGTTCCTTCCTCCACAAACCCTTTTGACAATGCCTTCGAATTCGGCTCTGAATCTGGTTTCCTAAGCCAAATCCACGCTCCGATGTCGATGGGTTTTGGTTCGTTGACACAGTTGGGGAACCGGGATTTGAGCTCCGTCCCTGATTTCTTATCTGCTCGGTCGCTTCTTGCGCCGGAAAACAACAACAACTCAACGCCGTTATGCGGCGGAGGTGGATTCACAACTCCGTTGGAGTTAGAAGGTTTTGGGAGTCCTGCGAACGGCGGTTTTGTCGGGAACAGAGCGAAGGTTCTGAAGCCTTTGGAGGTCTTAGCATCGTCTGGTGCACAGCCTACTCTGTTCCAGAAACGTGCAGCTATGCGTCAGAGCTCTGGAAGCAAAATCGGAAACTCGGAGAAGCTAAGTGATGATGGAGAGATGGATGAGACCGGAATTGAGGTTTCAGGGCTGAATTATGAGTCCGATGAGCTAAACGAGAGCGGTAAAGCGGCTGAGAGTGTTCAGAATGGAGGTGGAGGAGGTAAAGGTAAGAAGAAAGGAATGCCTGCTAAGAATCTGATGGCTGAGAGGAGGAGGAGGAAGAAGCTTAATGATAGGCTTTATATGCTTAGATCAGTTGTCCCCAAGATCAGCAAAGTAAACAGTTACTTCCCTTTTATCGCCTTAAGGGCTTTGTCTTCTTCATTTAAGTATTGCTCTAAGTTGTAGAGACATGTTGTGTTGTAGCTTTTGTAGGGTTTGAGCCCAGGATTCTAGCATTTCTTTCTTTCTTCTTGTTGGTTGTCAAACTTTGAATGTAGTTGCTTTACTCTTTTTTCGGGTTGTGATCAAAGTTTTTGGTTCTATGGATTTGGATAAATTGCAGATGGACAGAGCATCGATACTTGGAGATGCAATTGATTATCTGAAGGAACTTTTACAAAGGATCAATGATCTTCACAATGAACTTGAGTCGACTCCTCCTGGATCTTTGCCTCCATCTACATCAAGCTTTCATCCATTAACGCCTACACCGCAGACTCTCTCTTGCCGTGTCAAGGAAGAGTTATGTCCCTCTTCTTTGCCAAGCCCTAAAGGCCAGCAAGCAAGAGTAAGGACTATATTCTGTATTACTTTACTTAGACTCTTTGTTTGAGATTACATTCACTCTGCTTTTTTCACAGGTTGAGGTTAGATTAAGGGAAGGAAGAGCAGTGAACATTCATATGTTTTGTGGACGTAGACCGGGTCTTTTGCTCGCTACCATGAAAGCTTTGGATAATCTTGGATTGGATGTTCAGCAAGCCGTGATCAGCTGTTTCAACGGGTTTGCCTTGGATGTTTTCCGCGCTGAGGTGATAATAATATCATCTACTTTCACTTAGAAAAGTTACGATTTGTGGAAGATTTTAGTAACGTATTCTTTTATTTTGTCTATCAGCAATGCCAAGAAGGACAGGAGATATTGCCTGATCAAATCAAAGCAGTGCTTTTCGATACAGCGGGCTATGCTGGTATGATGTGATATAATCCCGAGTTTGAGTCCGTTGAGCATCTGTTGAAGCAGAGCTAGGAGAACTAAAGCCCCTTTAAATCTGCAATTTTCTTCTCAGTTTTTTTTCTTCTTCTTCAATTTAAGCATGTCTGAAATTGCAGATGAGAGTTGTTTTTTAATTAAGCTTTGAGAACTTTTGGGTTGTTGGGTACACATAACTTCAACCCTTTTTAGCAATGTTAACTTCCATTATGTTTCATCTCCTCAAAGCTATGAACAAGAATTTCTTTTTCAAAATTTCAACTTTCTTCATGCATGAGTCATCTTCTCAAAGAAGAGCAAAAGATAATTCCAACATTTACAGGTGCTTTGACTCAAAGCACGTATACGGTTTAAGATAGTGAGTCAGATGTGAGTTTGACATACAAAACAGTCAGGTTTAAAGGAGATGGCTTTAGTTTTTAGCAGATGAAAATGTTGGAGCTTTATTTGGTGAATGATGATGTGAGAAAGAAGAAACAAAGTTGAGATTTGGAGAATAAAACACAGAAAAATATGGTAAAAGGGAAGAGGCAGAACAGAGAATAGGACCCATCATTTTTGTTTTTTATTTCCTTAAAATTAAACTTTTTATATATCCGTTGTATCCGTACAAAAGTAAAGAGAGAGAGAGAGGAGAAAGGAGACAGAGTTAATGGCGGTTAGGGACAGAAGAGAGAGAGGTCACGAGAAGCTAGAGGATGTGATGAAGGATGAAGAAGAAAAAAGTAAAGTGATGGGACCTTCCAAAATTGAATCTTTCAAAAAAACCTAAACTTTTTAGAGTTTGAGCTATGAACATTTGTATCCATCATGTATTAATGAAGTCCTCGTGACTCCACTTCTAATGTCCTTTTTTGATGATTCGAGCCGTTTCGTACTCTCTTTTTTATCGTTTTCTCTGCAAAAAAAAAAGTCTCTCTCTTTTGAGGATCAAACTTTTTCAGTTTCCAGTTTAAGAAAAAAACTCTTTTTACTCATCATCATTGCCATCTCCACACGTTCCCCAATTCCTCTGTTTTTTTACCACCAAGACTTGAGTTTTCTCGATGGTTCTATGATTCAATCAGATAATAATAATCTCTTTCTTCAGCAATGGATTGCGAATGGCGAGTTTGGGAACAGAGCATTAGAAAAATGAAAATTTTTGGAGAGCTCTAGAATGGGGAAATTGAGCGTTGATGGAGAGATGATGGTTGATGGTTCGGTGAGCTAAAGAATGGCGGATGATGGTTGAGAGAAGGAGGATGAAGCTCAATGATAGGGCTTTATTTGCTTAGATCAGTTGTCCCCAAGATCAGCAAAGTTGAGAAAGTTTCTTCCTTTTCCTTCTCGTTTAATTGTTCTGTGAAAAGTTGTCTTTGGTTTGAAGAAAATGTGTTAATGTTTTGTCGCAACAAAAAGAGAAGAAAGGAAGTTGCTAATTTTGTTTGAAGACTAGAGTTAAGAAAGCTGTCTGTAAGATATTCTCAAAACTTAAATGGAGTAACCAACTTATAGATATGATCCGCTTCATTCGTTGTTGTAAGCTTTTAAAGAAATTGTGGTCATCATCAAAACACAAACATGAGAAGCAAAGCAACGAGGCCATTTCTTAGTTGTGCGCAATATAGAGAATGAGGGAACAAACACAACATGGCTTTCTATTTCTCGATTTCTAGATTCTATAACCAAATGGTTGACTTGGTTTCCTAACCATTATGAACTTAAACTCATCAAAACCGATTTTTTTCTTCTCGTTTTTCAATAATCTAAAACCGAATAAAGCCAATCGTGGATATAAATCTTTTTTTTTTTTTATCAATGGATATTCCTCGTTACCACCCTCACTTCATTTTCTTTCCTTCTAGGTGCTTTAAACTCAATATTTTTTCTTTCAAGTTTTTGATCACATGCTTGACCGTTCTTATCACATTTTCACCATGTCTTGTAGAAACCAAAGATTTTGAAACTTTGATTTATACAAGATATGTCAGAAATGCGAATAAAAAGGATAAAATTTCTGATCAAAAGTTCGAAAGAATGAATATAAAAACAAGTATAAGAAAAAGAGAATGAAGTGAGAATGATCAGGATCCAAATGACAAAAAAGAAAGAAAAAAATTATATCTACGACGGAATTTACTCAGTTTCATATTACTGAAAAACAATACGAAAATCCGGTTTTGATGAACTGAAGTTCAAACTGCTGAGGAAATCAAGTTAACCTTTTGATTATGGAATATGTAAATCGGTTAGGAAATGGAGAAATGGTATATGAACCATCTTGGTCCTACCATCACCAAAACATGGACAAGATCCACCACATTCATAGCATGCCGACCCAAGAAATGTTTTTTTTTTTTAGAACTTTGGACCAAACAAAAATTCGGGCCTTTTAACATTAAAAAAGAAAAAACAATTGTACCCTTTTTCTTTGAAAAAACAATTCTATTTAACTATGAACTTAGGTTTGACTACCAATTTGGACCGGGTTTGATTCATAGACCATAAGTCTCAACGAGAGACTAAAATCTCATTCAAATAAACAAAAAATTACATATACAATTCTATTCTGTACATGAATATAAAGATAATATAAAAACAATATATTAAAAATATTAGATTATCACACATTTTTAAAAACAGGAGATGACCATTTGGATTTCTAAAAAAAATGAGACGAAAAGCAAGAGAACAAACATATTCAAATCATTTTATAACAACATTTAAATATCAAATTACATAAACAACTTGCAAAATCCGGGTAGAGTGATATGCTCAAAAGAAAACTAGTTTTCCATTTTCAATAGAAAACCCAAATTTTACTTTTTCTTTATAAGAATAAACTGAATTTTAAAAGCAATAGTCCACAAACAAGATGAATTTTTAATCAACCATATATAACAACTTAAAAATAAAACCTAAATCTAAATAACAATACAACATTAAACCACAGCCTAAACAAACATAATATACATATGAATATGAATATAACTTCAACACGCAGAAAAAACATAACATAGAATCAAGTTGTAATAAATTATATCATCATGCACCTTTCGAAGAATGAAATTTACAATTTTGAAAGGAAAAAAAACTGTAAGCAAGAAGTTTAAGAAAGAAGAAAATTATGAATAAAATATATTTTATGTAAGAGACAATCAATTTTTAATATGTAAGTGTGAAGGAAAAAGAAAAACGAAAAACTCAATTTATAGCATTTTGGAATCAGTCTGACATTATTTTTAAAGATATCAACTACCGTTGGATCAAAAAAATTTAATATCATCCGTTCACATTTCAAGTATATAAAAGCATGTAGATTTTGTTTCTTATTCATTGAATTTAATATTATACATTGAATCTTTTATATCAATTGTGCATTAAAATATTAAATATAAACATAAATTATTATTTTCCCATTTTTAGTGATTATTTTTCATTACATATTTATCATGTTTTCAACTCTTTTAAATTAATTTTTGAACGGTTTGAATACATTGAATGTAAAAAATAAATTCAGTCAGATATTGTTGAATTGAATTTATTAGTGATTTTGACTTTAAAAAAACCGGAAATGTAAAAATCTATATGAGCACTTACCATATCAAAGTCATTAGTTCGAATTTCGATATTGGAGAATAGACTAAATTTATTTGTTTTCATATAGAGTATTAGTCAAATACTCAAAACTTCTTGGTAATATAAAAAAACATATTTTATATATATTAATTGAGAAACTATAAGTGAAAAAAAAATTATGTGTCGATCAAAGAAGAATTTAAGAGACACATCAATTAAATTAATCAATCAAAACATTCTAATTAATTTTATATGTCATGAAGAAAATCTCTACATATTCTCATTAAATTTTTAACATAAGTTTACAAATACATGTGTTACTGATATTTAGTGTTTTTACACGTTTGTGAACTTGTATTTCCATTGTTTTCCATCCACATTTTGTTCATACTTGTGTCATTTTGTCATCTTTGAGTCTTATTTTGATTTAAGATGCATTTATAGTCTAGGACATGTTTCTTTTGTATTTTGCGTCTTGTTTCATGTGTTTTAGGTGCTTTTCGGAACTTATGGAGTGGATGCGATAGAGAGAAGACTCGGGAGATGGATTGGAGATGGAAAGCGAGGCAAAGACTAGCAAAAAAGATGAAGAATGGTCGAGATGTGTTACCAATCGGTTTAAACCGATGGAAGAGACCTGATGAGCTGTGTAACTGTACCGAAAAATGAAGAAAAATATGGAGTGTATCACCCATCGGTTGCACCCGATGGAGCATACACCGATGGGACATCCAATCGGGACAAACCGATGTGATGAACCGGTGGTGCACGCACGCCTCAAGTTCGTTCTGGAAATTGCCCGTGTACATGACTGATATATCATGGTTTTTACCGGTTTTCAACCATGATATTCACTGTTTTATCGAGTATTTTCTGTGTTTTTAGAGTCTTTTCAGGTTCTAAGCTGTTTTGGAGGAAAACAAGATGTTTTGATTGCGAATGGGAATAAGAAGATGCATGATCGTGTTGAAGGGTCAGAAGTTTGGCATCAGCTGAAGAACTTTCGACCAATGGATTGAGCTCAAATCTTGACACAAGGTAGAGCATTGAGTTAGATTTCATTTGAAAGCAATCTGAGGTAATTCCAACGGTGCAATCGAAAGTTATACAAGTTTTAGTGAATACATGTTAGTCTGGCGAACAAAAGAAGCATGTGCAGAAAATAAAAGGCCAGCTCGAGCAGGCTAACACCCAGCCCGAGCGGGCCAGGGAAGAAATATGCTAACAATGCGGCAGGGAGTTCAGCCCGAGCAGGCCACCAACCCAGCCCGACCGGGCCAACACCCAGACGAAAAAAGGAAATTCTGAACTTTCCTGTTTCGTCCTGGAATCATCCCATCTTGAACCAATCTGATTTTAGATTTATACATACCTTATTTTTAGCCTCTTGGAGGCTATGATTTATATTATTCTTCAGACTTTTTAGTTTTTTCTCTGTAAGCTTTGGAGAGACGAATCTCTGACTCTGCATCTCTTGAGAAAATTTCTGAACCCCTTTGGATTTCTATTTATTTGATTATGAGCTTTTCTTCATCTCTTTCTTGTTTCTCTGCATCCATGTCTGAGTAGTTTCATAGTTATGTTTAGGGTCTCAAGGGAATTTATGAATCGTTGAATCATACATAGATAGAGATTTATCATCTTGTCTTTACCTATCGTTGTTCTCATTGCTTATATTAAATTGATCACTTAATCTCTGATTTAGGGTTTTATCTATTCATCAAAAGTGTTATAGATTGCCTGATAGAACATAGGTGAGCGAATTGTCCTTAGCCAACGAAAGCTGATGTTAAGGCAATTCGTGAACATATCAAATATGCTCGTTAATACTTGTTTAGAATTCTAAGATCAAACAACAGTTTAGATTCTTAGGTTGCTAGATAAAGTAATTGATACCACGACAGTGGATTGGTTAAACATTCATGTTTGAGTTTGAGACCGTTATCGTTCCCTAAATAATTGTCTGGTTCATGATCTCTGAATTCCTGCGAATTGCCCTTGACATAACATTTGTTTTTAATTGATTATCACACCGTTTTTATATTGTTATTTCATTTTGCATCACAACGAACAACCATATTGCCATCTTAGCTTAGTTTCATTCTTATAGATTCGTAGTGTGATACTTGGTTCTCGTGGATTTGATCCCTAAATACCACTTTTTTTTGCTGTGCACTTGCAGTGATATTTTAGGGTTAAAACTCTGTGTATCAAGTTTTTTGGCGCTGTTGCTGGGGACCAATCGCATTATCTTTGAATTTGGGATTGAAATTTAGTCTAAGACACTAACTTTTTTATTTTATTTTGTATAGTTTCTTATAGTGATGGCCATGGATTACAATGATTGACCACAAGAGGAGGGAGACATAGTTGAAGAACACATTCAAGATGAGTCATATGTGGAGCCACAATTTGATGAGAGCGTGCTTACACCAGAACAGAAAGTGAAGTTAGAAGAGCTTTACAAAGAAAATCCAACATTGACAAAGAGTGACCTAGCAGCTATGATCCGCTTAAACCTCATCTCACACCAGGCATCACTTGAAGGGAGGGAGCTCACGTCTTATGAGATAATGGTAGCCCATGCACTTGAAGAGGTAATAGATTGGGTTCCACCATGCCAACTAGAAGGTACATGCGATTCAACATTTGAATTTCATAATAATGAGGATAGTCACATGCCTTGCAGTGAAGATGTAGCTTCTAGTTTGTATACTCTCAAGCTCATTGATGATTGTTATGATTTAATATGTGAGACTCAAAGACTAGATACCTAAGAGTAGAAAAGCTTGCTAGGAATTATCATGAAGTATGTTTTGATATCAATTATCTGTGTGCTTTAAGTGTTTATGATCTCGAGTTTAAGTTTTCAATGCTAGAGAAATCTAGATCGTTTCTTGAAAAATCCTACCTAGGGGATTTGGTTGATATAGATAATCTCTTGAATGAGATAGAGGACCATGAGGTTGAGATAGATTCTAGGAATGAGAATATTGTGTTATACATGATTGATGGGGATGAAGTTAACTATTTTGTGATAAACTCGTTTAAACCTGAAGTTGACTTTATCTTTCCATTAAATGCATTTGATTCTCATGAGCATATAACCAAGGAAGATTTTAAGATATATGCTACATCTGTAGTAAAGTTCCTTGATGAGAGTTTTATCTCTTTACCATGGATGTGTCCTCTTGCATATTTTGTTCATTTTCCTCATAGGAGGAGGACCAAAGGTCCATTGGCACAACCTTTTGATTCTCATGATTAACCTATGTGTTCATAAGTCAAGGTAAAGACTTAAAACAAGCGCTTGGTGGGAGGCAACCCACTGGTAAAATTTTCTTCGTTTTTCGTTTTTCACTTGTTTTCTAATTTTTGGTTTTAGTTATAAGTGTTTCAAGTTTCTTCAAAAAAAAAAAAAATCATAGGGTGGTCAGCCTGATCGGGCTACCTACTAGTCCGGTCAAGCCAACATGTGGAAGACGGAGAATTGAAGCAAGAAAAAAAAAACAGGGAGATCAGCCCGGCCAGGCCAATGTACGTTTTCATCACCATTAAAAAAAAATTCCTTTTCTTTTATTTTCATCTTTTGAGTCTGTTTGGCCTTTCTCTTGATTTATTTTCACCGAGACGGTGTGAAGTAAGTCTGGGGGAGGGTGTTTATCGTTTATTAACTCTATTTTCTTTCTTTTGTTTTCTCTTTGAGTCAGTTTGTCGATTTATTGAGTCAAATCAGTTGGAAACTATGATATTTCTTTTGGTTTTTTGTGTGACTATTTCATCTGAGTGACAATTGCTGCAGAATCAGTTCAGATCCGACTAATGAAAAATTCAAAGGCTGACCAATTAATTAGAGATGTCCATATTTCCAGCATAATCCACTAAATCCGAGCTAATTTCTGAGCTCTTCCTTTTACTTCATCGATGTGACTGGTATTCATAGGGCTTGACTCCTCATTCATAACCTGACAAATGCATCCTCTGTGAAAAGTGATGGTACTCCTCTCCCTTATTCTAAGTTTAAAAAACAAAGCAGAAAAGATGAAAAGATTTTCTTTCGAGTAATGGGATAGGAAAATTTCTTTCGATCCCATTATTTTACTTCGAAAGGAATGATCACACAAAGGTTGGAAGCGAGGCTAGAAAAATTTTCCGTGATACCATTATTCGCTTACACATTTGATATAAAAAAAAGAGACGAAAAGAAGATGAGAGGATGAGAACATAATAAGTCTGGGGGAGAGAAAGAGTACCAAGGTTTATATGGATGGTTTGTCATGGTATTGTATGGGAATGAGTCTAAAAGGTTTTTGGTATTGAGCTCATTGATGAGACCCAGCGATGAAAGGCTTATGGATGATGTTGCAAAATTGTGGGTTGAATCTGGGAGGCTGCGAATGTCTACGGAGAAGTACATGGTGGTTCGATTTGGATTGGTCTTGCAGTATGTGGATTATGAGATGAATGGTCATTACAACGCTCTAAAGAGAATGTGAGTTTCCGTGTTTTCAAACTTCTTTCACAAACTAAGTTTTTGTTTTGCTTGAGAGCAAGCAAAGGCTAAGTCTGGGGGAGTTGATATATCATGGCTATTATCGATTTTCAACCATGATATTCACTGTTTTATCAAGTTTTATGTGTTTTTAGAGTCTTTTCAGGTTCTAAACTGTTTTGGAGGAAAACAAGATGTTTTGGTTGCGAATGGGAATAAGAAGATGCATGATCGTGTTCAAGGGTCAGAAGTTTGGCATCAGTTGAAAAACTTTCCACCAATGGATTGAGCTCAAATATTGGCACAAGCTATAGCATTGAGTTAGCTTTCATTTGAAAGCAATTTGAGGTCATTCTAACGGTGCGATCGAAAGTTATACAAGTTTAGTGAAGACATGTCAGTCTGGCGAACAAAAGAAGCATGTGCAGAAAATAAAAGGCCAGCCCGAGCGGGCCAGGGATGAAATATGCTAACAATGCGGCAGGGAGTTCAGTCCGAGCAGGCCACCAACCCAGCCCGCCGGGCCAACACCCAGACGAAAAAAGGAAATTCTGAACTTTCTTGTTTCATCCTGGAATCATCCCATCTTGAACCAATCCGATTTTAGACTTATATATACCTTATTTTTAGACATATAACGCACCGGCCGTCGGACGAAGGTGGGCCCACGGGCCGAGAGAGGGCGTGGAGACCCACGAACGGTGGTGATTGGGGCGTTACAAGTGGTATCAGAGCCGAACCCAGACGAGTGTGAGACTCACACTGTCATGGGTGACGATCTTGGTATGCAACGAGGACGTTGCGATCTGTTAGTGGGGGTGATTGTAACATTCTGATTTCTGGAAATATGTGGTGCATGCGGAAAGGCTTATAAGAATTGATTTGGCTACCTATATCACCAAAGTGCACTTATCTTTTCCGTAATTCATCTTGACAGAACTCCAGGGTTAAGCGTGCTTGAACTGGAACAATTTCAGGATGGGTGACCTACTGGAAAGTCATTTCCAGTATCGTGTGAGTGAGGACAAAACACGGAGAAAGATCTCTTGGTGATTTGCAGGGTTAGTAAACAAGCCTTTCTAGCATCCCGGACTAATACACCGGCCGTCGGACGAAGGTGGACCCACGGGCCGAGAGAAGGCGTGGAGGCCCACAAACGGTGGCGGTCGGCGCGTTACACAAAGATCCTAAGCAAATCAAAGCAGTGCTTTTAGATGTTGTTGATAAGCAAAACCGGCAAGGGCTCTGTTTTGTATGTAAATATACTTTGGAGAAGAGTTTGATTCTGCAAAAGTTCTCATCGGTTTGATGATTACCATGTGTTCAAATTATTAGTTTTTTGATCAACTTTGGGGACTTGGGTCTGATTCATAACTTCAATCTTGATTAAGTGAAGCTAGCTTTCATATATTAAGGAGTGGTTATAGAGACTTGTAGAGATACAAACAAACACATATTCACATCACATAAAATCTTGGTTTCTTCTATTTGACATCTTTTTGATAGTCAGGTTCGCAGAATTCTCCTCCGAGATCATCGCAGGCCTCTTCGCGGAAAACTCTGTTTCCAAGTCCAAAACACACAATCAGAGACTGAAAAGCAAGCTGAGAATCTGAAAGTAAAGATAGGAAAGGGTTTCAAAAGTGTGATCTTTACGTTTTGGAGTTGTTGTTATACTCTACGTATTCTCTGTCGACCGGCTCTGAAACCACGGGACGTGAGACGGGTTTAGTGTCCAGCTTGACTTCAGGGTAGATGTCAGCAGAACAGGCGTATCCACTGATTGTTTCACATGCTTCAGCTGGGAAAACACTGAGCATAGAAATGTTATTGAGTCAGTCTATAAGAGAGAAGAGAAAAGAAAGAAGAAGGGAGGTGAAGGACTTACGAAAGGAGAGAGTTGTAATCGACGGTGAGAGGATCAGAGGATGAAGAAGATGATGAGTTTGTTCTGACAGATGAGAGTCTTGAAGCTTTGTTGGTGGTGATGGTGTGAGGAAGAAGAAGAGTGAGCTTTGGAGAAGAAAGTGGTGAAGGAAGAGGAAGAAGAATGGTTGGTTTGATGCACAAAGCTCCCTGCATTTTTTTTTTGTGATCCTTTTTTCTTCTGTTGATCTTTTGGGTAAGAAGATTGGTTTAGTGATTCTTTGGTTATGTTTTGGAAAAGTTGATGCTATTATTTATAGCCAGAGCAGATCAGGTCCACTTTTGCTTTCCTTTTTTATCAGATTTTTTTCAATATTTTATTTATAATATTTTTAAGAAATATATATATTACTAATTTTGGTGACCAAAATATACAATTTAAAATAAAATAAAAATTAACAAACAAAATAAGCTTATTCTAAAAAATAGTTTACTTATTTTATGAGTAAATTTTCTGTTTTTCTTTGATAAAAAAATCAAGTTTTATCGACTCAATAATTCATAATCCAACGCAAAAACACTGGTCCTAAATCCCTCCATTTATCTGAAAAAACAATACAAAAAAGATAAAGATTGAACAAAAAGGAGAGATATTTTTTCGAGAGGATAAGGTCAGGCTTGTTGTTGTAATTTGTGAGATTGAAAATCACTGGCGAATTATCCACCTCTCTTGGAAGATATTTTATCCAATCTTTTTTGGAATTTTATGTTTTTTCATGTTCTCTGAGTCAGCAGAATCATAATTGAGTCACGTAATTTTGTCCTGAATGGTGTAATAATGAGACACCTTCATTATCAGTCACATATTGGTTACAAAGAAACAAGCCAAAGTTTGAGTTTTTACTTATTCACCACACTCTCTGGTTCTTTCTTTATTCAGTTTTCATAGAAGCAAAGCTTATACATACAACATCCTTCAGTAGCGGCGTACACTGGTTGTTGATAGAAGCACTCGGCTCGGTTTCTTCCCTCTCTTTCCCGGCTCTTTTATGGTGGTTGGTGCGCTTGGTGTTCTTGATGTTACACTCGCGAATGATGTTATGTTTGTGTTTCTTACACCTGAAAACATGTTTAGTGGGCCATCGGAGAATCCTAAAGGAAATGTGCAGAGCTAAAACTGGCGGTTACCTGCGGTTGCGTTTGTGACTTCACTGCTGCTGCTTTGAACATTTGTTGGCTCGTTATTCAGGTTGGGGGAGTCATGACCAGCTGCGAAACCGAGCCTTGTCACATGTGAGAAGGAACTTCTCTCTCCGACGTTGGGAGGGCTTGATGAGATTGGGGCAGAGTTTCCAAGGGCTAAAGAGGGACAACAACAAAAGCTTTCTGATTAGATCACTAAACCTCAAATCCAATTAAGAGACAAGTGATTCCTTTTTTTTTTACCTTCGAAGTCATCCAAGGAAAATGGAGGGAAGTCATCACGAGAGGACTGTCCAAAACTGGCCATCAATGGTGCAAGCTCTGCAGCTGCAGCTACTTCAGCTTTGATTTTATCTTTTCGATCCTAAGAAAAAGCACAACATCATACGACTTTTGTAGCCTTCGAGTTTTCCTTTTACAATGAATTTCAGGGAGAGTAAGAAATAAAGCAGGATCATTTGCTATCCCTGATCAAGTTAAATACTGACAAAAGGATACAAGCAAAACCCGAAAGAGGTTGGTATCTGAAAAAGATTAGGAAAAAGAGACCATGAATTGTGATCATGGAAAATAGGAATACCTTCCTAGCACGTTCTTTCCTCTGCTTCTCACGCTTCTTGATTTCATCCATAAATGGAGCAAACGCGTCAGGAGGCAATGATTCCCTCATATCAATCTCACATATCTGAAAAGATTATCAAAAAGAGGATAAACCCCTTGGTGAAAATGTTCGATATAGCGCCATGGGAAAAAGATAGAACTAAGGGAATAACATGTGCAGAAGATAGGAGCAACCCAAGGCAACTAAGGGAATAAATGTACCTGAAATGTAGTTGTTAAAGAAAAATGACTCAAGAAGCGGTAGCGTCTCCTTATCGCTTCTGACTGGGTTACAGTCTCCATTTCCAATATCTTTCCACTCACTCTGTCGTTTCATGGATTGAAATCAGAACTCTACTAAAACCACAAACTACAGATGATAACTTTTTCTGCTGAACAATCTTACTTGAATTCATTCCGAGTCTTGATTATCATACTAAATAACAATTCTAACTTTATATCACTGGTTCTTGATTTCATTAACTGAAGGTGCAATACATCATACAATTTTGAATCAGCATCCCAAATCCATGCAGAAATGAGGCAATGAAGAGGCTTCCATTAAAACCTATCCCCTATTCTTTTGCATAAGAGAATTCTGATGCATAAAAGACACGGACTCCTACCTTGGTGGAAGCAAGTCATAGCTGCCATAGTGATGCAGAAGGCATTTCACATTCAAAGTGTGAAGGATAATGTCCTGCCCATCAACGGACTGTATAGACATACGATTAGAGCACAAAGGTAAGAGAAAAGTTGAGTGTGTTAAGAATAAAACCACCAAGATAATTTTTCTTTGCCAACAAAACCACAAAGGTTATTGACAACAGAAAAATAATACTTCTTTTCATCAAAGGAACTCACTTTGATATATTCACTGAGCAATAAAACAATCATCATACAGCTGTTATTTTACTACTTTATGCAACCACAAAAGTATCCATCAGAAACTGGTTACCTGATAAAAATTGTACGCATCATTGTCCTTCAGGTCTTTGGTGTCATTTTGGTGCAACAGGGGCCCTTTACTTCCATTGCGAGAGGAAGATGATGGTGCTTCGTGGTCTTTTAGAGGGTGACCATTATCACAACTCTTTTCCAAACTAGATTGAGATTCCTCATCTGACTTATCCACTGAAGAATCTTCAATCGATTTATTATCTTGATCGTTGGAGCTGCTAGTTGTTGCTCCATTCGCCCAGCTAGGAGCTTGATAACCAACTCGGGAGACATCAGGAGGTGATAATGATGGTATCTGATTTCTAGCCGTTGTGCTTGATTTGCTGTAATTAGAGAGCCTGTGCTCATTCCAGTACATTTTTCTCTGCTCCAAACGCTCCAAAGCAGTATTGACATAAAGGTGCTTCTCCAAGTCTTCGACGAGCCCAGGATCTGCTCTTGCAATCCAACTGTCTAACTCTGAAACTGCTTGTCTGACAGAGAGATCAACATCTTGAGTGAAAGTGAACTTTGAGAACGGATCATGTATTTCATTTTCACCATTGGGAAAAGCCGGGTCATACTCATTTTTCCGGGTTGGAGCAAAAGAATCTTTCTTGCGAGTCAAAAGTATAAACTCAATGGGATCTCCAACAGAATACTGCTTGACGTTTTCAATGTAAATGGTGTATAACTCTTTTGGAGAAATCATCACAAAGCACAAAGGGCACCTCTTGAAACATTCTGCCTTGTGATTATCCACACCCATCAACAGGTACTGTAGAATACACGGGAAACAGAAAATATGCCCACAGGAAGTTATCTGCGGACATAGAGGATACTCCAAGCAAATTGGGCACTGCACAGGAGATGGGGTGGAATACCTTACACAAATTATATTCTCCCACTGCAGCATCTTATCAGGATCCATAGAATCAGGAGAATGATCTCCGGTGTCCAACATAACAAACTTGTAATTGGCCTGGAGAAACAAATCCTTGTTATAAGGCCTCCTCTTGTACATTTGCCTTCTTTGCGGTGGAGGAAGACCCCTAGATTGTGGGGGCGATATTGGATCATACTGAAAGTTCAGTAAATGGTTCCCGCTTATCATATTAGCTCTTCTACCGGTTGGATTATGATGCGAAACGCCTCTAGGAGAATTAAAAGATCCTTTATTATGCTGCACTTGAGAAGAAGAACCAGCAGCTCCAGTAGTTCTCCCTCTGGACCTATTTCTACGACCATCATATCGAAAATGGTCACGTTTATCAGCACTAGGTGGGGAAAAACTCTCCTTCCCTGATCCAATTTGCGTCATCTGCAACAAGGTAGGAAAAAACAGTGACCAATCATACAACAAAAATTTAAAGCAGCTAAGTGGTTCCAGAGTATAGAGTCCACTGAGAAGCATCTAAGTTTACCTCTTTGGAAGATCCACGGCTACGTCCCTCCTCAGCTGCAGCAATAGGTTCTACAGTTTTAAGGGGAAAAAAAAATCGAAAATGAGACATGAAGTTGGCTAAATGTAACCAAAGGATAAAACTTTAAACAGAGCCAAAATTTCTCAAAGAAACCCAAAAAAAATCCCAAATCAAAACTCAACCAAATTCGCGGTCGGCAATGTAAAAAACCCTAAAAAAGAAAAGGGCAAAATCGGGCAGCAGAGTTATCAATCAATCCCCTTACCCCGAGAGCAACCGGAGAAATGAGGAGTGGAGAAAGAAGCTCCGGCGAGGCTGAGGGATCCAATTCCAGAGGAAGAGATCGGGGAAGGAGAGGTGGAAGGAGGAGACACAGAAGAGTTGTTGCCATGCTCAAAGCTAGGGTTTAGAGACGAATCTGCAGTTGAAGAAGAAGACTTGTGACCTTGAATATGAGGAGGAGGCAAGATGGACATGAAAATTTTAGGGATTGGAAAAAAAACTTCGCCGGCTCAGAGCCACCGCTTCGTCTGTTCTCTGCCTATCACTTGATTTTTTTTTACCCAAGGCCAAAACATGTCGTCGTTTTTCTTTTTTCTTTCAATAAAACAAGAACCCGACGGAGCCTGCTCCGTGTACCCGACCCGGATCCGTAAACCCGACAGACAATATGATTCCTTTCTACTTCTACCCGGGTGGATATACCCGAATCTTTATGACGAAGTTGATGATGTTTCTTTAGTTTTTTGGTCCCGTATTTCTAACACAGATAGAAGAGTTGACTAGCTAGAAAACAAAACAAAAATAGTAAAATTAGTTAACTAACCAAAAAAAATTGGAAACTATTTTTATTGTTTAGAAAAACAAAGTTATTATTATTTACCTTTCACCTAAAATATCTAATCTCTCTTTTATACAATTCTCACTTTCTCTTTTCTAAGTTTATTTTTTTTCTCTTTTTTCATCTTTATATAAAACATATCTATTATATTATTAGAGAGGTTACTATCTATTATATTATTAGAGAGGTAACTATGCACCAGAATAAAAGTTAAGTTTTTATTACATCGTATTTTAATGTTATCTTTAAGTTATATTTTAAACGGATATATTACATAGTTATTTTTAATTTTTTTTTATTATGGATATATATAACAATCAACTACGATATTTGATAATTGTTTTATAATTTTATTATTATTGATATATTTAAACCGAATGCAATGATAACGAAATTAATCTCATCGTTATATATTCCTTCCTTAATCCTTAGTACCTAGAATGAAAGTTGAGTTTTTATTACATCGTATTTTTATGTTGTTTAAAATTTTATTTTTAACCGATATATATTCGATAGTTGTTTTATAATTTTTATTATTATAGATATATATATATATATAACAATCGAATGCGATATTTGATAATTGTTTTCTAATTTTTTTATTATTATTAATATATATATATATATATATATATATACTGAATATATATACTGAATGTGATGATAACGAAAATAAATCTCATCGTTATCTATTTCTTCCTCAATCCCTTATATATACTTTCTTATTTATTTTATTATCAAACAAATCGTTTCCTTTTCGTATATAATAGATAATTAATTTCTCTTCGTTTCCTTTTCGTATAATTTCTTTTTGATTGTCTATTTGTTTTTTTTTTTTCGTTACTGATATGATTTTTATTTTGTTCTTATGTTTTTATAGGTTTTGCGTCTTAACTCTCCAATCAACAAAGTATGATTTAGTTGGTATATGTGTATAAGATATGTTTTGGTTCGTATTTGTTCTCATGATTTTTGTTCTTAGGTTTTTCTAGGCCTTCTTTGTATGAGATATCGGAGCCCTTCGTCTTCTCCGTTTGAGCGGAACTTTTACCGGCGCAGTGATTGGTTATTTGTCCGGCGATCATTTTTCGAAGAGTTACCTATCAGTCAAGAATTTAAAGCGTTTTAATTCAATTAGTTTCTAAATTTAATTGGTAAAGCGGGTTTATTCGCGAATCGGGCAATTTGAGAAATTTGGATCCCAAGAATTTATGGACTCCATGGAAGCTCCATCTCCAACTTTTCAATATCCTTCTCGGTTTCGCTTCTGGATTACAATGAGTTTTTAAGGTTTATCTCTTACCTTCTAACAAAACCCCAAAAAAACTCAATTTTTTTCCTTTCGCAGTCAACAATTGCATTTCAACCTAGCCATGGTTCGTTCCCAATTCAAAATGGTATTGTAAAAAAAAATTTACAATCTTCCTTCTAACTTCATATTGAATCGAAAAACGAAATCGCATTTTTGGGAAATTTGGGGGAGAAGGGAACATGAGACTGTGGTGGAGTTATTGGGTGTTTTAAGCCGTCGTCCATGGCTTCCGATTGTAGTATGTTGAAGCTCTCGTGATGAACTTGACGCCGTTTGTTCTTCCTTATCCACTCTTCCTTACATTTCATTAGCTGCTTTGGTAATCTCTTCTTCTCTTTAGCTTTCACATTTCTACTTTTCGATTGTTTATGGTTGATTTTGCATCGGTTTTGATTTCGGATTCTTTAGTGTTATGTATTCATGAAAATCTTATGTTCTTGATCCGAAAAGACACTTCTTGTTGAATCACTTGCTTGTTCATCATGATTAGTGTTTGATTTGACATTAGATCAATTGTGTCCCTTTAGATCATGTTCATATTTCCAAAATCTTTTCCTTCTCGATTGTTTAGTTTATTTTATCGGTTTTTTGATATCGGATTATTAGTGTTCTGTATCCGTGGAGATTTAATGTTCTTGATTTGAAAAGACTCTTCTTGTTGACTCACTTTCTTTTTCGTCATGATTAGTGTTTGATTTTGTCATTAGATTAATTGTCTTCCATTAGATTATGTTCATATTTCTAATATATATTGCTTCACGAATGTTTGGTTTGATTTCCATCGGTTGTGATATCGGATTGTAAGTGGTCTGTATCCTGGGATATTTAATGTCTTGATTTGAAAAGACTCTTCTTGCTTAGTACCTCTTAAATTACAAGAAATATAATTTGTTTTCAGAACCTGTAAAAACTAAATATGGAAGGTTTCATATTCTCCTTTTCATGGCTCCGAATATATCTTTGTGAGTTTATGTATATCCATCAAAATATTTAATTATCATAATTGAGATTATGAGATACATAGAAACTTAGTTTTTTTTTTTAACATCATATAAAAAATTAATTATCAAATGGAAGGAAGGATAGGGTATTAGCAAAGTGGACGTCAAGTTTTACCTCAATCTTATAGACGAACTCCTTACAAATTGTAGTGATTTTTTTCTTTCTGATGATTAGTCTTTCTTAATATATAATTAAGTAATCACTTTGATCATGGCGTAAATTATACCGTATAATTCTAGCTACGGTCTTTCACAAGAAACTGGTAAATTAAATGTCAATTTAAAGGATTGGTAGTTATTTGAGTTGTTTTTTTCAGAAGACCCAAAGGAATACTGACAAGTTTGTGTTCGAAGTTAATGATGAGGATAATGCTGAGAATGATAATGAAGAGGTTAGTGTTTGATTTTTTAAAAGTTATTTTACATCATTGCATATAAATATTTTTTTTGCTCTCTTACTTTGACATATATAATTATATGCATAGGAAGGATGATTATGCTCTCTTAATGCAGGATACGACAGCCGAGTGAGATTTCGTAGTACAGTCTACCACGGTGACGACGAGATCACTGAATGGTAACGACTAGAATGTCGAAGTAGGAGTTGGTGTTGGAACGAACAAACTCGCTAGCAATATTGTTGTCTTCTTCCAGCGTTTAATTAGTTCATTACTATAAGTTTATAAAGAAGACAATATAAATGATTTTAGTTTTGTTTAACAATTTTTTTAATTTAAATGTTTAATTCATTTTACTTTTTTAATTATCATACATTAATGTATCTTTCATCTAAACTAGAATACCAAACACATGTTGTCATTATCAATTATAATTCATATTTAAAATATAGATAATATTGTAAAGATGAGAATTAAAAAAAAAAGAAAAACGAAATCAAACCAAATAGTGAATTTTTTATTTTGTAATTTCGCTAATTTTTGGTAAAATCATATAATATAAGATAAAAATGATAAGGAAGAAGAAAAATATAAAAATATAAACGAAATAAAAACCGAAAGAAGAAGATGAAGAAAAATTAAAAGGAGAACAAGAATTCGGTGAATCAAAGACGGTGAAGAAGAAAAAGAATAAAAATTAGAAGAAGAAAAATAAAAGAAAGAAAAACTATGGAAGACTTTGACAGCAAGTAACATTCCTATAAAAACAGAAGAATAAGTAGAAGAACATGAAGGAAGAAGAACAAAAAAGAAACCGAACATGAGCACGAAAACGAAGAAGAAGACCAAAAACCATAAGAAAAAAAAAACTCGGATAAGACAAAGAAGACGAAGACTCATGTTTACGTTCATTTGTGAAGATTTAGACTTCCACATTAGGATTTAGATCCCTATAATTTGTCCAAAAAAAAATAATGATAGATATATATACAATAAGAGTATCAAATAGTGTTTGGTTATTTCATCTATATGAAATGCAAATACTAAAAAAAAAAAAAAAGACATTAGCGATGGCAGAATAATTAAAAAAAAAAATGTAACATATACCGCTAAATTTTTTCATTTTTATAATCGGTAACAACCAAAATGGTATATCTTTTTGCGGCAGTGGTCACCTATCAAACCTTTTATTTGTATTTGGGATTTAAATTTTGTGAAAATTAAAAACGTTTTAAGTTTCTAAAAATCGGATACGCAAATGCCGAAATTGCGATAAAAACAGTCGAGCCTTTATATAAAATACTCAGGTTTTAAAACTAAAAAGGAACAAAAAGAGAAAAATCGAAATACCGACCACATTGGACATGTTAAATTCAATGAAGACTTATAAGACCACAACGTGTGATACTTCAAAACCTATGTTGTTGCTCTCTTTTCACCAACCATTTCGATGTGATCATCAAACTTTATCAAGAAGGTTCGGATTTCCATCGGAGCAAGCTCCACCACTAGCTCCTCCGCGTCCACCGCTTCTCCCCTTTTCACTTCCTCACCGGCTGAGCCTTCTACTTTCCAGATTAGCCTTTTCTTCTCCATTTCCGCTTTCTCTTGGTTCCCTGAAAGACTTGTCTCTTTCACTTCGCGTATCTGTTCAAAACAAATTCAAACAGAACATCAATTGATATTGTTAGGACACAGTGAGACAAAAATAAGATCTGGATTGTCTCTGATTTTGTGTACCTGTTTGTTGTGGAATAGTTTCTTCAGCTCTACTTTTGTCATAACTGAGTAGTCACTATCCTCCCCAACCTTCACAGTATAACAAGACAATGACTCAAAAGAGAAGCACAATTATCGAAGTTGATAGGCTTTCCAATTCAAAACAATTTGGCAATAAATAGATTGGTTCATATTCCTTATATATTACTTTAGATCCCATCTTATTTTAGATCATGGGATTCCTAACAAAAAACCAGACATAATCATCGTGAGAAATAACATAGCACGAAAATTAACCGCATAGTCAGCTTTTCAGGAGTATAAGCATGAATACAGTTTGATATCAGGTGAAAAATACACACTAGAGGTGACGGCTTAGTTTAGGTCCTAACACTCTACATTTATACAAAGATTTGTTTTTGTTTAGTGGCACTGCAAGATTTGTGTTTTCTTTTGGGAATAATGCAAGTTCATACATCTTAATCGGAATCTTAGGCCTATTGTTAAACTACAAGCTACAGCCAAAAAGCACATAGCAATAACACATTAAAAGTGGAAACGCATAGAGGACGAGTAAGAACCTCGAATAAGTGAGCAAGCCTTAAAAGAACTTCCCCGTTTTCCAACTCCTGAAATATTAGAATTAAACAGTGTAGTGAACTAATAAAAACGTCTTTGACATATTTACAAAACACAATCCAACTAACCTGGAGGGTGAGTAATGCAACGTTCTTTGGTAATGAGTATGACGGTTTAAATGCTGAGAAGGTCGTCATATGTGAATTAATCCAATTATCTCCTTCCTACAAGCAAAATACTTTATCTCACTTCACTATCTTTAAAGAATTGAGGGGGAGTAAATATTTCTTTTTTGAGAGCAACCTGTTCTGTGAATGCCAGAAGAAGTGGAGAATAAATTTCCTGACCAAATGTTCGACGCCATTTTGCACCATCTCCAGGTTTGTCTATCTGTACATAAAACTTCCCTTGTATCTGCAAAACAACTCGAAGTAAAGCAAACTGTTTTAGTCTTAAAGAAAAGATTTAGTTCTACCTCGGAAACAAGCTCTATCACATTTTCCCTTAAAAGCTGATACTTTGCAACTTGGATGGCTGAAAATGAGATGATAACTTAAGCTTACTGTTAATCCTTTGCATCCATCAGGGAGACAGACTGTTTCATTAAGAACCTCGCCAACACCTCTAATGTCATCATGAAGCATTCTCCTACACGAGTGAAGAAAAAAATAAAAAAGGTAAAACACAAGCAAAACAACATAAGCTTCTCTAGGTTATATAGAGAAAGTTAGTCGACAGACCGATGAAGCATCAACTCGATCTGGCCGTTCTCTAAGCTGGATCCGCCTACAGCGCGATCCACCAACACCGATAGCTCTGATGTTTCATCTTGCATGTATATCCCGAGATTTATCTGGAAGAAAAGAATATGTTAGACAAAAGGCAGATATAATGAAGCTCAGTCGAGTACAAAATCTAAAAGACCCTAGTATATCACGAGAAGGAATCTCAGATGGATTTGATGCCTTACAGGGTAATAGTTCCCAGCAACTGGTTGGTACACTTGCAAGTCCCAATCTGTTCTGAAGTCCCGAATCTGGAAGAAAATATAACAAAGTACGTTACAATAAAAACAATACAGTTGTTACAACATAAAAGATAAACACTACATGCATGAAGTTTGCATCTATACCCGTTTGATGAAGTCGCGACCATTCGAGTCTGTGTAAAATGTTCCATTTGTCTTCATGGCGGTTGTAAGTCTAGTGATAACCTCCTTGCTAATACCATCATCAGCTGGTATAGGCCCAACCTAGAAAGCAGGAAATAGTAAGACTGAAATTGTCTTCATCGGTTTAACAGGAAGATACATAAAGATAAAGAGAGATCAGCTCACAGTGAACTCAATTTCAGCATGGTCTTTTCCCTTGTACACTCTGGTAATCTGCAAATTAACCGACCCATCACAAGATTGATCAAACAGTTATAGCTTCTGTAATGTCATTAAACTGTTCGAGAACAATAAATACTCGCAAGAGAAATTGACCTGTGATATCCAGGAATTAAGCTCCTGGTGCACTTCATCAAACAAAGATCCCCGAACAATGGTCAATTGAGCCTGAGTCAGGCAATACAATTAGTTTTCTTTTGTGTTTTCACATACGGTCAGGAAATAAGGTTATAGATGCAGCTCATATGCATTACCTCTCCTTCGGGTTTAATTGGACGTGCACCATCTGGTCGGAATACGTAAGCTCCAGAGGCCTTATAAATATATGAGAACGGTTTAAAACACGACACGATAAGTAGATAAGGTTGTATCTGTTAGAGAGCTGCGTTACCTGTGGATCCTTGTCAGTTCCATTGCTTCCAATGTAATAAGCATATGACTGTTCTGTAGTAACCTTAAAAATTTACCCCAAAACAACATCAGATGCTGTTTACATATTCGAATGGAAAAGTAGGAAAGTTTATATTAAAAAAGGGCACACCTCATTTCTGGTACTTAAATAACGAGTCATTTTCACTCCCTCTTCCGAATAGATTAATTTCAGATTTCCTTGGCCAACTTCTACATTCTGATTCATGCTTCCAGAAGTAACATATGACGCAGATAGTCCACGCGCTTAAATAAAATTAGAAAACGAAGATGCAAGTAAATACCAAACGTCCGTTGGTATCAGTGAGGAACCAATTGTCATGTAGAGCCAGAGCATATGAAGTTGTATTCAAGATCCTATCATTCACAAATAAATTTACGGCACAGTATTACACATTCTCGAACACATCTACCTGTTCGTCCAGTGTCTGAGATGACATACGAGCTGAACCCCAGAGGTGGTACAGAAGCTGTAAATGCAAGCACATGTTTTGCAGTATCCCTTGGTGATCTTCCCAGATACGCTTTGACATATTCATTTCTTATTCTCAATGTGATGTCTGAAAGAGGTAGAAGCTGAGACACGACTTCTTTCCCAGATGAATCTTTTACAATAACATTTTCAGACGACACCTAAAAGAAGTTATCACGTACATTTGGTAAATGCTGGAATGAGAGGGAAATAATATTGGATAATAAACAACGATAAAGTGAGAACTGCACTGATCAACCAAGGAGATTAAAAAAACTTACAGGAACTCGGACAACTTCCTCTCGTTTCCATCCTAGAGAATTGTAAACAACAACCACCTACAAGGAGAGATTAATGTGAACAGAAGATAGAACAGCTAACCAACAGGTCCAAGATGTCATAGACTGAAAGTAAGCCTGTCTAACAGATTTACCAGGCTTTTCCCGCTGGACAAACGAGCTTCAGATGCAGGACAGTAACTGATATTAAGCAGGGGACACTGCCAATATGATGAACAAGACAAGAATCAGCTTAACCCATTAGAATACAATAAGTCTTTGGAACTTGAGTCATTAAAATGTTCAAGAAAATGCTACGAAGCAGCTTACTAAAAAATTTACATTGCTTGAATCAACAGCACTCTTTGTGGAAGCGATAATAATAACCACTCAAATTTGATCTCTGAATGTCTTCTGAGCTCTTCTAACACGGCCATAGTATTATTGGAATCCTAGAAAAATCATAAACAAGCACATTACCTGCTGAAATTTTGTGCCGGGATTCTTCTCTTCAGTACTTGATTTTGCTGCTGATAAAAAGGAAAGGGAAGAGGCAACAACCTTCTCGGCCTAATAATGATCATAGAGAATTCTTAAACTGCTGCACCAACAAGAGAAAAAGGTTGCATGAAAAACACATGAGATGCCTAACTAAAAAGCACCTGCAGGTAACCGATTGAGAGTCTAAGAGCATAATCTGCAGCCACATGCTGTCTTTGTGTACCACTAACTGCATCATGGTGTTGAGCAATTGCCAAAGCATCGGCTAGCATATCAGTTGTTGGTCCTGAACTATTCCTACCTCTCAAGAATTCCAATTGTCGAGCCGCCTGTTTGAAAATAGACGAAGCTATGTAAGAATGGAGCAAAAAATAACTACAAATGTATGAATTTTAGAAAACTATTAGGCCATACCAGATAAAAACCACTTAAATCCCTCACGTATTTCTTAAAGGCTGGCCTGCTCGTAAAGTACCCTGTCCAGTATGCATTAGGTTTGTCCGCATACCTGGCCCAGGTATGTGCATAATTAATTTAATCAAAACGCATTTGCATTTGTAGAAAGTAAAACCCGAGCTATCAAACTCACGGGAAGAAATCATCAGTCTTCAGGGGCCAGGACTCATTTGCAGCATATTTTGCATCTGTATAGATAGACGGTGTCGAATACAGAACATTGAGACGTCCATCCTGGATTGTCCAAACGACAAGGGAATAAAGATTGCTAAAGATTGGTATCTTTAACCTTGAAACTAGTGAAATCCTACTGAAATGAATTTGCTAGAATTAAAAACCAGTTTTACCTTGTTAACATAATGAATAAACTTGTCCATCTGTCTGAACCATGAATATGCATACTGGTAACGGAAGTCAGTTCCCATTAACCACATGATATGGTTTGTCCTGGTCACATTGACCTTGACAAGAGAAAAGTCAAAATATAAGACAGATCATAGCAAAGCTTCTTTTATCTTTGCTGATTTCAAGAAAAAAACAATATGATCTTTACCTGTGCAAGGGCTGCTGCTACAAAGTCGTTGACTCGCTCTTGAACATTGTAGTCAAAAAGGAGAGGATCATCCTATATTCAAGATGCTTCATCAGTGCACGTTCAGGCAAAGTTCAATCACAGCAGGTTCGATTGCTTTTACCTGGATGGGAGGTGATACATCATTTATTTCAAATGTGAAACCATCAGGAGGGTCATAATGTTTTGGGAAGACACCGGTGAATATCTACAAGTAACATTAAATAGCAGTGAGACAAAGCCAGTTAAACAATGGAAACAACAGAGCTATAATGTGAGCTTTAATGCTTTTAACCTGTGAAGATGAGCCAAGGGACTTGGAACCTTGCCAAATAACCTCAAGTGTCTTCTTTCTTAACCTCTTTGCACGATCTTGGTAGTCAATTCTAGCGAAAAAGAGCGAGTCAAAGCCTAACTGTGGAAGAAACCAAAGGGTTGTCCAATCAATATAACTTGAGCTGATATAGGCTAATCTGTGAAGTGAAAGGAACCAAACGATGAACAAATATACCTCTGCCCCAAGCAAGTAAGCTTGCACTGCAGAATGTCCAAAGGGATCGATTTGCCAACCGACTCTAGGAACCTGACCAAACTCACTTTTGATAAACTGATGGCCTAGTGTTGTCTGATCAATCATGTCAATATAATGTGGAGTCGCCTCATCGTGCATACACATTCCACCATTTCTGCAAAATCGTGCATAAAGACAACCAAAAACACCAGAGACATACAAGACACAAAGAAGAAAACAAAAACAAAAAAGGTGAGATCAATCAAACGCACATGAACTCAAGTTGACCGGAGTCAACAAGCTTCTTGACCTTAACTTTCTTAGCATTGCTTTGTTGCCTCCACCATCTTTGAAAGAAAGCCTAAAAAACAGTAGTCAACCATAACTAATTTCATCAGCAAAAGAAAAAGAAAACCTCCGATTTTGGTATATCTGAGAAATCTTACCATCTCAACATAAATAAACTTTCTTTTTTCATCGTCTAGCAATGAAGCGATGACAGAATCCAACACATTCTGAACACAAGCTCCCTGTTCAAAATCAAAATTCATAACAAAATCAAAACCCTAAAAATCGCGGAATCCAATTCTTCATCCATGGAAAGAGAGAGAGGATGTGAAACTGAAAGAGTACCCTAATGGAGTTATTGGCGCCGACGTAGTACTGGTCAACGGTCTTAAGCCAACCAACGTCGTCGTGTGAGTGAGGAACCAAGTGAACATTGATTTTCTCAGGGACGATTCTCGGTGTTGTGTTGTACTCTATGTACTCGGAGTTGACGCCGCCGATTACAATCGCCGCCAGAAACAGATAGAGGTAAAAGGAGATGAAAAATTTGACCGCCATAGACGCGAGAGCTCTCGGGAGGAGAAAGAAGAAGAAGATTACAGAGAGGAGCGTGAAGATCAATGTGTAGACAAGTGTTTTTGTAGAGGACGAAGAAGAGAGACGCGCGTGAAGAATCAAAAGTGACGTTTATTTTCTCAGTAATCTAATCACTATCACTCTTCTTCTTCTGATTAATTTAATTTAATTTTTGTCTTAACCTTATTATGAGTAATAATTTAATAGAGATAGACATTATCCACTTCCTACCAATAAGAGACAATTAAAGATATCCAAATTTAATTTAATAATGTGTTAATTAAAATACTGCTGAGTTGCTTGTTGGAGAAGTGATAAAAATGGTCCATTGAGTTTTATTGATAACAAATTATTGCAAGCCAAATCGAATGATTGTTGATGTTTTTCTTTTTTTTAAATGATAGAAGTTTTTATATATATATATATATATATATATATATATAGTTAGGGCAGCATCATCAAAAACTAAATAAAAACATTAAAATAAACTTAATGACTCAATTAATTCACACACTTTCATATTAGATTATTATTTTTCATTGAATAAAAATAATTCAAAAAAAACATAAAATATAAACAAATAAAATTACAACACAAGAAAATATATTAAAAAAAATATGAATATAGATTAGATGAATATCAAATCCACATCATCAAAAAGAAAAATAAGAACATTAAAAATGAATTTAATGACTCAATTATTTCATACACTTTCATATTAGATTATTATATTTCATGAAATTAAAACAATAATTCACAAAAAACATAAAATAAAATTACGACACAAGAAAATATAAAAAAATGTGAATATAGATTATATGAATATCAAATTAGATTGTTTTATCTTCATATAGAGTTAATGTGTAAATATTCAAAAAACATTAAATATAAAAAATAATTACAACACAAAATAATATAAAAGAAAAAAGGTGAATATAGATTAGATGAATGTCAAATTAAATAGTTGTATCTTCACGTATAGTTAATGTGTAAATATTTGTAGATGATTAGAATTAGGGGGAAAAAATTATCACGATAAAAGGATATTAAATGGAATGACAATTCTTTTTCAATAGTTAGAAATTATTTAGGATAAAGAAAATATAATTTTATGTGTAACAGTAAATGCACAATTTTAAAAGGTTTTACTCAAAATAAGAATATTCAATTGTCAAGAGAAAATACGTATTAAATATTTTTAGAATGTAGATGACTTTTAAAATAACATGTATTATTTGAAAAAATAGTGGTAAATTTACAAATTCGCGTAAATTTTTAAATGTAATATTATATAAAGATTTTTTGGAAATAAGGAAAAAAAAATATTTTTTTGAAGATGAATACATCTTTAGAATTTGAGACTATTTTTTATGAGTGTTAAAGAATAAATTCACGTTAGCGATTAAAAATAAAGTAATTTTAGCACATTACGTCAGATTTAACACATTCGCATTTGATGTGGAGTTATGTTCGCATAAACATTTAATGATTTTTACGATTAGGTAAATGGTCAACATCAAAACCTCTAGAGATCATGGGACTTCAATATGGAAAGAACTCTTTCCGTTAGGTTTTCAACTGACTTTTATCACTATGTCACACCTAGCGATTCTTTATTTTTCAAAAGAAAAAATTTACCGTGGATAATATTTATGTTGTATATCACTGGTAAAATAAGTTTACATATATATAAATATTTATATAGATTTATCTTTAAAAAAATAATTATATTTTTATTTAATAATTTATATTGTTAGAAGTTTTAAAATTGAGATTTTGCGCTAAATAGTATAAATCTAGTTATTTAAATTTCTTATATCGAATTTTAAGGTCAAATACAAATTAGCAGAGAGGTGGATATGTTTAGTACTCGTGGATTGAGTTAGGCTGAGCCCAACCTAAATCGAGTAAAAGCCCATTCTTGATTCAAGCCTATTGGTGGGTCCAATGTTAGGCATAAACCATTGTTTTGTCCTCGTGATAAAAACAGAAAAAAATCAAATAGAGGATTTGTGTTGGTGTCATCATTATCATAATTTAAATTTTTACAAGATTAATATTAAAGCTTCGAAGGGAGAAAGCGGATTAACCGGTGCGGATCAAATGGAACAAATACATATTAGATGGATCAAACGGTACAAGTGCAGATCAAGCGGATTTAGCGTTCTAAAATATATGTTTGAATGGTGAAAACGGATAAAAAAATGGTCTAAAATGTTATACATATTTATAATAATATATAAATACAATAAATATAAAATTGTTATTTTATTTATACATGATTAAAAATTAGTTAATTTTAGAAAATTTAATTTATAAATGTAACATATATAAATATACATAGTTATATATATATATATATATATATATATATCTCTATATATATATATATTTGTGTAATTTAAAAAAAAATCATTTGTTTTAGAATAAAGATTATAAATATATTAAATATATTTTTGGTTATAAATATGAGATAAATTTGAATCACTAAAAAAATATTGGATCATGCACTTTGACCTTTTTTGAATCTATATATGTTGTTTTTCATATAATTCCTATAATTTTGTTCATAATTTTTAATTAAAAAAAAACAAAAAAAAGAATCGGACATTTTAACTTGAAAACATCACATATATGGAGTGGAAATACTGTTATTTGCGGATCACTATTTCTAACGCATATTTGTTTATGTGTATGAACAGTGTGGTACAAATATTTTTTAATATACTTTTACATATGAACCAGTTTTGACTCTTTAATTAACTTATACTATATTTTAGAGTTAATTTTTTTTACGTGGCGGTTTCACAGTGAGTTTTAGACTTGACATTACCTTGATGCCATTAATAAAATCTCTGTATTTACCCCATTGCCATCGACCTATTTTGGGCCACAATACATTAATTTGTTTGGTGATAATTATTGAGTTTGAGCCCGTTGAATGAGATCATTCTCCCAGAGGATGTGAAACTCATTCGAAGTATCCCGGTGAGGGTCAACATATTTAAACCCGATTGTATTGATTGACACTATACAAAATCGCGAAAATACACGGTTAAATCGGGATATCAAATTGAACAAGGTAGTATGTTTACAGACTCGAATGTGTTTTTGGGCCCAGATGTCAAGCCGTTGCAAGCGCAATCGTGGAAGGTTCAATGTTCACCCAAACTGAGGCATTTCCTCTTGCAAGTTATCACGGGATGTCTGTCGGTTAGTGTGAATCTGAAAAAGAGGTATAAGATGCGATACACAATGTGCACGTCACGGATTGGACGAGACAATAAACCATGCTCTTTTTGAATGCCCCAGCATTACAGACATGGGCTCTGTCGACAATCCCCACGACTCCAGGAGTATTCCCGGCATCCTCAGTCTTTACTAATATGGATTTCTTGTTCTGGCGAGTGCCTCCCGGCAATCACGACCAGAGGTTCCCATGGATTATTTGGTATATATGGAAAGCGCAAAATGATAAGGTTTTTAGCGGTTTAGACATAGAACCACACATTGTTTTACGTAATGCGGAAGCGGAGGCATTGGTATGGGAGAAAGCCCAATCGGAGGTGCCGATACTTTCACCGTACGATGGCAGACAATCAACGGGGCCTGAGGGGTACACAAGACTGAAATGCTATACAAATGGCTCTTGGAAAGAGTCGGATAATTTTTCAGGCTTGGGATGGTATGCTTTCAAGGAGGTGAATATTGCGATCCTGATGGGGCGAGAAATTTGCGAACGAGTCTTTCCCCATTACACTCGGAGATTGAACCTTAGTTTGGGCAATGCAATGCATGCTTGCAAACCAGAAGATGGAGGTAACCTTCGTAACAGACTGTTCTGATTTGGTGAAGATGGTGTCTACACCGATGGAGTGGCTGGCGTTTGGAATCCACCTCGAAGAGCTAATGAAGCTAAAGGAGAAGTTTCTTTCTTTTCTCTATCGCTCATTCCGCGCACTGAAAATTCAAAAGCTGATAGGCTTGCGAATTGTGCCCGAGTAGTTAATTTTGATGTATCTTTTGTAAATTCATCACCACCGGATTGGGTAACTGAACTGTGGTAAATAAGTTTATGAAGCTATTGACAAAAAAAAAACTATTGAGTTTGAGCCCGTTTGTTAATAAGGCCCGTCAGTGTGTGTCGGTTTCTTTTGAAACCCTAAACATTTATTTCTAGATTTAGTTATAAATACCAATGTTTATTCCACAATACGATTTCCTCTTCTGAACCCCTTTTTTATTGTGTTTTTGTTTTGCAGACCTCATCGTCTTTTTAAGGTATGATTGTTTTTTTAATCGGCTTCGTTATTTTTTGCATGTTTGATTGTTCTTTTTATAATATCGCTATGGGTTTTGATCAAGTCTAGGGTTTGATCCACGCTCATAATTTTTTTTTTTTCCGTATATTGTCTTGCAGATCTTAACGCTTTTCACATATAAGGTTGTTTTGTTAATTGGTTCTTTTTCGTATATACATTCTCAGTTTTTTTTTTTGAACTTTTGATCTCATGTTTTTGTCGTTTTTAGTTGATCGGTTTCATTGTCTATGTATTTATTTGTCAGTTTTTTTTACAATATATTTTATGATTTTGGAGTTCATTTTTGGTGCATATAATTATTTGTTTGCAGATTTTATATCGGTTACATGTTCATGAAGGTAACTATTTATTTCTAGCAAACGGTCAAGTTCCAATGGCACACAAGAATACTCTACTCGACGTCAGAAAGAAGCGGCGACGTACGATACTTTGGAAGTCAAAAAAGCTATGTAAATACAAGTATTCTTCTCTACAAATCCAGAATCGCTTAAGATTGGTTACTTTTTAACGGCGTTTTGTCACATACATGACTCATGTGACATGAGGATAGAATTGATGTTCTCTGTTTGCTTTTGTATAATCAGGTGTAGAGACAAATAAATCTTAGGTTTATGGAAGATAACTAATCAGGCATGAAAACAACATTTAAAGATGTGTACACTAAAAACAAAAAAATACATTGACTGTGAATTGTAAACATATACATGTTTTTCCACTTTTTGGGTATATTTTTCCAGGCTTCCAGCAGATTTAACTATTAGCCAATTTGTATATCTGGGTCGCAAAAGAATCAAGCGGCTCCGAGAAAGACATCTTCGTCTTTGTCAAAAACACCTTACTGGAAAATATAACTAAATAAAAATATTTTCGGTAATTAAAGATAATAAATGAGGATACTCGAAAAATAGGATGACAATGATAGTGCAAACTAATCAAAATATTAGAAATAATGAAATTAGTTATCTTCAAATAAATACATAAATGTACAAAATAAACGATTATTTACAAAATTAGACTACTAATTTCTAAAATTAAATTTTAAAATAATAAATTCAAAATTATTAATATGACAATTTCAAAAATGCCACTTTTGGTGTGTCTATTTTCAAAAATGCCACCATGAGTTGTCCATTTTCAAAAATATCACTAATTAAGGGTTTTTTAAACCTCAAACCCTAAAATTCTAAATCTTAAAAAGGGGATTGATCCCTAACAAACTCTAAACCCTAAAAACTAAAATCTAACATAAAATAGTTAACCCAAATCTAAATGATATTTTGAGTAAATGATATAATTTTAGTGGTATTTTTGAAAAGGTTTTAGAAATGTGGCATTTTGAAAAATGGCATTTCAAAAGTGACATTTTTCGAAAATTCTCAACAAATACTGATTTAGAAACAATCGATCACAATTTTAAATATGTCATTTATTGCTTTCGCTATGACAAAAATAAATACTCGAACTTTTTTTTACCACAACAAATTTGTTGGTATCAATACAATTTAAGATAATTATAAAATTTAAATTTATTAATCGACTATAGTAATGTGTTTAATGATATTAGAATTTGAATAAATTTAGTAGTTGACCAAAATATTTATAAGATGTCTTCGAAATTTTTTCATCGACTTCGTATGCATATGGATATATGTTTCCATAATTTATTAAATTATATTAAAGTTATTTAACAATGCAATTAGACAATTTCAAATGTTTAAATTAAGTTATGTAAATGCCGTAAATTTTGTTCCAAAACGACGTTAAATCATTTATAAATTTTTTATTTTAATGACCACAGTTTTGGAAAAAAAAATTATTAACTAAGGTATATATCATAATTGAGATTTAATAAATTATTAGAACATAATTATCAATTGCACTTTGCATTTAATAGAAAAGTGCAATATATTAAAAAAATATAATAATACATGATCTAACATTGTTATGTAATAAAAATGATATAATTTAAACTAACTTAAATATTTGAGGTTATATAATTGTATTGTAAAATAACTTTAATCTAATTTACACAAATTATGCATACGAAATCGATGAAAACACTTCAAGATAAAAAACCATTATACATCGTTCGTTAATTAAAATAAGTAATTGGTTTCGAGATAAAAAAAAAATATTATACATCGTTCATTAATTGAAATAAATAAGTAATTGGTTTTGTGTTGAATGTAAAGGCTCAATTTACAAGTGCCTAGTTTATATGTTAAACATTTTTGCATTATTTTATTTCAGATGTGTAGCTATATAGTAACGTATAGTTTGTGTAGCTAGATTTTTCTTATTTTCTACTATTCAAAGTCGAACTCGGGAACAAATACTCAATTTGTTTGGGAAAAAAAAATGCAAAAACGCTCAACCAATTGAACTATATCAAAAATACATATGCATGACATTATTTTTCTGTGTAAATTTATTCATTTAGTATGAACTATGAAAATGAGTCAATAGGTCATTTAATCTCATCCTTAAAACAGTTATAAACACATTCCCCAAAAGGCAAAAATGGGAAGTGAAATGTTTTCACTTTTCATGATCTCTCAAAGAGACCTTTAACATAAACCATGCCTTTCTCACTAAGCTGAAGCTCTTTCCTCATTTCTTCAACTTGTACATCATCTCCTTGAACCACAATCTCACTCAACTTCCCTTCTTCTCCAACCATCATCTTCACTTTTATCTCCTCTTTCCTCGACGCCTTTTTCCAGTAATAAGCTCCTCTGAAACACACCCATCCATCATAACCAATCATTCACAAACAGTTTCAGAGAAAGAGAGTGAGAGAGCTTACGCGAGTGGACTGAGAATGGTAATGAAGAACCAATTGTTTCCAACATCAGGGACTGTAATGGTTAGGACAAGACCCACACTTGCTAAGCTTATACATGTACAAAACGTAAGCAGAGCAGCTTGTCCTCTACTTGGAACCATCTTTCCTTCAAACCTTTTTTGTTTCAAAATCCAACAACAATGTCAGTAATTAAACGAAAAACCCATATGAACAAAATTCGAACTTTTTCTTCTTAATTAGCTTACGTGATTGTTTCTCCTCGATCAGTGATGTTGAAATTCTTCCTTGTAAAGAAAGAGAGAATCTCTCCAGCAATTTGCTTTGGCTCTTTCTTGATTCCTTCTCCTTCGCTAACAACAAACGTCTTTCTCACAATCTGAAAAATTCGAGCTTTAGGAAATTGGGAATTGGGCGTGAAATTAGGGTTTTGTAATTCGAAAAAAGTTCGAACCTTTGATTTAACAGAGCGTTTAATGAGAGACCAAAGACCTGGAACTGATATAACGAACAAACCCAAAGAAGTGTAATAGCTAGCCAACGAGTAACCACCACCAGTTTCCGCCAATAACAGTAAGGAATTAGGGTTTTGTTCCCACCATTGATGAATCTGAATCGCTGAAGAAGAAACGGCCGAGAGAGGCTCCACAATCATGGCGGAGACGGCGGAGACTCTGTTTTTCCGCTTCGTGACGCATTCCCTTCTCCGCCGTGGAGGAAACCCTTTCGTTACCTCTCTTGAAGTTACCCATGGACAAGACAACGGCGGAGAAAACAGCTTCGTCGCCATTGTCGGAGAGAAACAAAAAAGCTTCTCTGTGGCTTAAAAAAAAAAGCTTAAGCCTTTTACATGATCGTGTGTGTGTAAATGGGTCTATCCAAAATCGAGTGGCTCTCATTTTTTTTCTCATTTCTTACAAATTTTAAACCGATTTTAATTTATGACGTCGTTGCAAATTTGATATACATTAGCTCTGTTTCTCTGTAAGAATCAATGTCTGGTTTTTTTTTTTTTTTTTTTAAATTCTTCGTGAGGTCAAGATCTGGAAGGTAGATAAAATGAGACCCACCATCATTTACGATTTCACCATCTACAAAAGAACAGTCTTTATCATTAGATCTTCCCTTCCGATATAAAATTAGACCAAACATAATATTGATTTTTCGAATCTACTCAAAGACTGTTTATAGTGCTGTGTCCACAAAGGTTTTTAGCAAAACAGTCTCTGGAATTCCTATATATGTATAAATCTTCAGAGCAATCTCTCGAATTTTATCTGTTACTTATTAAGAATCTTAATTTTAAGCTATACCGTATAGCATTAAAAATCTACCATTCAAGTAGTTAAAACGGATAACATTAATCAAGTTATAAGATTTTTCTTTATGTTTCCCAAAAAACAAAACTAATGTGAAAAAGAAAAAAACAGCTAGCAAGATACTAGCCTAGAAGTTCTTTGATTCATTTTTCCTCTACTACTACCAAAAAAAGAAAAAAATATTTGTGAATCAGAAACAACCATTTCCGTAGGCAATATTGTTCATGTAAAAAGGAGATGTCGCTTTGTTAACCAAGAAACCGAACACATCCTCTTTCACCTCATTAAACGGCGATGTATTAGTCTCTGATACAATAGTCTTCCTCAACTCTTCCAACGCAAATTTCATTTCTTGTAACTGAATTATATCCATCTCCTCTACCGGGGCTTCCCACCAATTGATCATCGACCGCCTCGCACTCGTTTTTCTCATTTCTTCCATCGCTTGACCCTTCTTCTTCTCCTCCTCTACCTCGCTCAAGATCTGCATCAACCGCAAATTCAGCTCGCAGCTTGTTGCACGGTTTTCTTGCGGTTGATGCGTTAGCGCTAAAGATACATTGTTTCGGGATAAGTAACGATCTAATACGGATTCTACCCTCGGATGGCCGAAAGAAAAAGGTTTTTTCGCGGGAGAAAATACGATAATCCCAACCTCTGCACCGCACAACGTGCAAAGTTCACTAGCTTTCTTGAAGAGACCGGCTCTGCGTTTAGAGAACGTGACTTGCCGATGGCTCTCTTTCTTTATCTTAACCATCGGAATTCTCTGTCGTCCAATGCTTTCTTTCTTCTTCGACATCATAGTTTATATGGCGGGGTTTTGGTTGTTTTTCTTTGTTGAGCAATTTGGTGGAAAAATTGTTTGTTTATATATACATGCTTGAGTATGGTGTGACATTATTATGAGATTATTTTGCATAATTGGTAATTTATTTTTATTTTTTTGTAACAACAAATTTGTAATTACTCTTGTTTTTAATTATTTGGATAGATAATAAAATTCTAAAGATTTGTGTAAGTTATAAAAATCTTAATTTGGTATTATTGTCTTGTGTATAAATGCATGATTTTCCTAATCACATATTCTTTATGTTACAAAAATGGTTGCAAATCAAAATGTCTACACACGATAAATGTAGGCTGACAATCAAAATATTGTTTTAATAGTATTAACATTAAGCCAAGACCCGTGCGCGGGTTTTTATGTTAAACAATTTTCTTTGGCACAATATTTGTAGAGAAAACAATGGAGATAGGGAGAAGTTTTTTTTCAAAACACAATAATCTCCCTAAGAGAAACAAACTCAAAACTATTTAAAAATCGTCTAATGGTAGAAGAAGAACAAAACCCGAAGGAGCAAAATAAAACGAATCCTTGTGTTTCTTTTGCATCTTACATCAATAATTATAGAGAAATTAGCTAAATGAAAACATGAATAATTTAGATGCAGTTCTATGTAACACAATCATAAATCGTAGTAAATCATATAATTGCCTTAAAGAGGTGTTTTTTTGTGTGCACGGTGATGAAGTGATAAAACTTTAACATTACTTCTCTATTGGCAATCAAAGACCAATCTTTTAGCAAGTAATTACACGAAATCTCCTGCTAATATTTATTTCACGACTGGAGCCACAATAAGAAAAGAAGCAAAATGAATAATCGAAGAGGATAGTAGATTTTCAAAGAAAAGCATCATATGATTGCAAGGATTTGCCTTATGAACCCACCTCCTTTAGTTTCAAAGGTTCCGTCATGTAAGATTAATCAACTTGAGAGTGAATGTAGGATCCCTTTCCTGAAGAGAGGTTGGGAAAAGTAAGTCCATCCAGTAGCAAGGGAGAGAGTTTCTCATGAACAAATGAAGTTGTGATATACAAAGAGTAACACAGACAGAAGCAGAAAAGAGTCAGAGATCATACTCGAGAAGACCAATTTATCAATGGCAAGAAGAGCAAAAGAAAAGAGTCAGAATCAGGCTCTCTTGACCGGCCTTTGGCCGTATGATTTTGGAGGACGCGACTCTCCTTTTCTGGCCTGCAGGATAATAAACATAGGCTTAGATTGAAATCTAACCCAAAAAAACAAAAGTAAATTCACCAATGCATGCTTTTTCCTATCTGTGGAGGTTAGTTTGAATCTTTTGTTCTGTTTTCTCAAGAAGAAGAAGATGAGATCATTGATGAGACAATCTGAGACTTTACCGCTAAGCTTACATTCAAATATAAAGACAAGGTCAAAGACTTGGTCTCAACCAGAGGGTTTCATCATAAGAAGAGAAGCAGAGACATCAAGCTGAAACAAAGGGTTCTAAAGATAAGATTAAACCTCTACAAAACCATGTGCTCTCTCTGAACAGTAACAGAACCGTACAAAGAGTGTTGGTGACTGGAGGAGACAAGAAACGCAGGCCTACAATTAGCCGTTTCCTCCTAGTTATCAGTGAAACTCAAGGGGACAAAAGGAACTAAAGGTAAACTCAAGTCAAGTTAAGTTTTGCCTTGGTGACCAAGTTGGTTCTACTAGTATAAACGTAGAATCATCTCTCCTTTGGTATGTAGGTGTGTGAGAAAAAGAAAATAGAGCAGAGAGTAGTGTAAAGTGATTACAGAGCTCGGTTTGAGCTAAGTTCTTAGTGAATTTTCCGGAAAAGTTCTCCGGCGAGACGTAGGTACCCAATTCCCAAGGGGCCGAACTCGTTAATTCCTTGTGTCTTTACATTTTATGCTCTTCACTTCAAGTTCTTAACATATACACACGAGTGAACAAATCAAACAAAGAGTGAAAGAAAGATTTGAGTGAGTTAAGAGGGTAAAGGCGCAAACTTTCTTAACTAAGGTCGAAAGTTTCTTGAGAAAGGAACAACCTTTATTCACAATTTGGTATTAGAGCTCCGGGTTGGAGTGTTTTCATCTCAAGGTCTGGAGAAAATGTCTTCAGCAAGGTCAGAGGTGGAGAAGTTTGATGGGAAAGGAGACTACATGCTGTGGAAAGAAAAACTCTTAGCACATCTCGAGATGCTAAGTTTACTAGATGGTTTAGAAGGAGAAGTAGAAGATCTAGTCTCTGAATCAGGTTACTCTACCGCTGAAACTGATGTAGAGACCACAGCAAAAGAAGGTCCTCAAGTTGAAACAGAAGCTGAGAAGATTCAGAAGGAAAAGAGAAGAAAAGCAAGGTCTACCATTGTTCTGTGTGTTGGGGATAATGTACTCAGAAAGATCATCAAGGAGAAGACAGCTGCAGGTATGCTTAAGCTATTGGATAAACTTTACATGGCTAAATCTCTTCCAAATCGCATATACCTCAAACAAAGGCTGTACAGTTACAAGATGAGTGAATCTCTAACTGTTGAGAAGAACATAAACGACTTCAACAGGCTGATAACAGATCTGGAACATGTCAAAGTGATGGTGTCAGATGAGGATCAAGCTATCATCATGCTCATGTCCCTACCAAAGCAATTTGATCAACTCAAAGACACCCTGAAGTATGGTAAGAAGTCTTTGTCTCTGGATGTTATTGTTGGAGCTATCAGATCTAAGGAGCTTGAACTAGGAGCTAGTGGAAGAATAACCAAAAATAGCTCAGAGGGGTTGTTTGTTCAAGAAAGAGGAATATCTGAGAGGAGAGACAGAGTTAGTGATAAAGGAAAGAACAATAGTAGGTCAAAGTCTAAAGGAAAGAAAACTTGTTGGATCTGTGGCAAAGATGGTCATTACAAGAAGCAGTGTTTTGTGTGGAAAGAAAGAAACAAGTATCTTGGAAACAGTCACACATGATCAGGAGAAACTTCTAATGTAACAGGGCAAGTCACTGATGCAGCTGCTCTCATGGTCTCAGAAGCTCTTTTGTCATTGGGAGAAAAGTTTAATGAGAGCTGGATAATGGATATTGGATGCTCTTTTCATATGACACCAAGAAGAGATTGGTTCATTGAGATGAATGAGTCATATACCGGAAAAGTAAGAATGGCGAATGATACTTACTCAGAGGTAAAAGGAGTTGGCAGTATAAGGATAAAGAATGAAGACAACTCAACGATTCTTCTAAACAATGTGAGGTATGTGCCTGAGATGTCAAAGAATCTGATCTCACTAGGCACACTAGAAGATCAAGGCTGCTGGTTTCAATCAAGAGGAGGAGTTATGAAGATCATCAAAGGTTGCAGAACATTGATTAAAGGAAAAAAGACAAACACACTATATGTTCTCAAAGGATCTATTGTAACAGGAAGTGTGAATGCTTCAATAGGCTCAAAGGATGAAACCAGACTGTGGCATAGAAGACTTGGGCACATGAGCCAAAAGGGAATGAAAGCTCTACTGAAAAGGGGTATTTGGACAGATCAAAGGTAACAGACATGGACTTTTGTGAAGATTGTATCTATGGGAAGGCACACAGAGTGAGTTTTGGAGTTGGGAAGCACGTTACAAAAGGTAAGCTTGACTACATACACTCTGATCTATGGGGATCACCAAATGTCCCTCTGTCACTTGGAAAGTGTCAATATTTTATATCTTTTATTGATGATTACTCGAGGAAAACATGGATATATTTTCTGAAAAGAAAATATGAGGCATTTGTGAGCTTTGAAGAGTGGAAAAAGATGGTTGAGAATCAGCTTGGGAGAAAGATTAAGACACTCAGAACTGACAATGGCCTTGAGTTCTGCAATCAAGAGTTTGATGGTCTGTGTAAAGAAGAAGGTATAGTAAGACACAAAAATTGTGCTTACACACCTCAACAAAATGGGGTTGCAGAGAGGATGAATCGAACCATTCTTGAGAAGGTAAAAAGTGTTCTGAGTGAATCAGGTTTGCCAAAGTGCTTCTGGGCTGAATCTGCAGCAACTGCAGTTCATCAAATCAATCTATCACCATCATCTGCAATTGACTTTGAGGTTTCTGAAGAGATCTGGACTGGAGCTAAGCCAAAGTACGAAGAGTTGAGAGTATTTGGGTCAGTGGCTTACATTCACAGTGATCAAGGGAAGCTGGATCCAAGGGCTAAGAAAGGAGTCTTCATCAGCTATCCTACAGGTGTAAAAAGAAACAAGTTCTGGCTAATTGAAGAAAGAAAGTGCGTAATTACCATAAATGCTACGTTTCAAGAAGACAAGATATACAAACATCTGAATCAACCTGCAGAACCAAGTTCTGAGACACCAAGGTCTGCGCAAACATTTATGTATGAGATTAACCAAGGTGACTTCAGTGATCTAGGTGGAGCGTGAAGAAGACACAGTCAATGATCCAGAGGTAAGTCAAAACACAGATGATAAAGAAAAAGAAGATGACTCAGATGATGAGGACTATCAGGGGAATGATCATCTCAAGAACTACCAACTTGTAAGGGATAGAGAAAGAAGAGTCACAAGAAAACCAAGCAGATTAGAATAATCAAACATGGTGGGTTTTGCTTTAACTGTAACAGAAGATGGTGACTATCCAGAGCCATGTTGTTTTGATGAAGCCATGAGGGATAAAGATTGGAAGTTGTGGAAAGAAGGCATGGATCAAGAGATGCAATCACTGCATAAGAATCAGACTTGGACTTTGATAAAGAGACCAGATAACTGCAAGGTTATCGGCTGCAAGTGGGTATACAAAAGAAAACTAGGTATCTCAGGAGTTGAGCAGCCAAGGTTCAAAGCTAGACTTGTAGCAAAAGGTTATCTGCAAAAGGAAGGTATTGATTATCAAGAAATCTTTTCACCAGTTGTGAAACACGTCTCAATCCATCTTGTTCTATCGTATAAGGTAAATCTGGATCTAGAACTGGAACAATTGGATGTCAAAACTGCATTCTTGCATGGAAATCTAGAAGAATACATTCTGATGGAGCAACCAGAAGGTTATCAAGTTGAAACAGGGTCAGAAGATAAGGTGTGTCTTTTGAAAAAGGCTTTATACGGTTTGAGACAAGCACCACGACAATGGAATCAAAGATTCAATTCCTTCATGAAAGACTCAAGGTATCAGAGGAGCAACTGTGACAGTTGCATCTACTTTCAGAAACTTGAAGATGGGTCATATATATACCTGCTGCTATATGTTGACGACATGCTCATTGCAGCAAAGAACAAAGACAAGATTCAAGAGCTGAAGAGTCTACTGAGTACAGAGTTTGAAATGAAGGATTTGGGAGAAGCAAAGAAGATATTGGGTATGGATATAAAGAGAGACAGAGAGAAGGGAATACTTGAGCTATCATAAGAAGATTACTTGAAGAAGGTTCTGCATACATTCAGAATGGATCAGTCAAAAAATGTTCAAACACCATTGGGTGTTCACTTCAAACTCAGAGCTGCAAAAGAAGAGGAACTGACTGCTCAGTCTGAATTTATGAAGACTATTCCCTACTCAAGTGCTGTTGGGAGTATTATGTACTCCATGATTGGCACATGGCCTGATCTCGCATATCCACTTTGTGTTGTCAGCAATCCACTGAAGGATCATTGGTTAGCTGTCATATGGGTCTTAAGGTATATCAAAGCAACACAGGGCCTGAAGCTGGTTTACAAGAGACAAGAGAATGTTGAAATCAAGGGATTCTGTGACTCGGACTATGCTGCTGATCCAGACAGAAGAAGGTCTATCACTGGTTTCGTTTTCACTGTAGGTGGAAATGTTATAAGCTGGAAATCAGGTTTACAAAAGGTTGTTGCATTGTCCACTACTGAGGCAGAATATATGGCACTTGCTGATGCTACAAAGGAAGCAATATGGCTGAAAGGACTAGCAGCTGAACTAGGTTTTGATCAAGATTATGTTGAGGTTCTGTGTGATTCTCAGAGTGCTATCTCACTCTCAAAGAACTTTGTGCATCACGAAAGAACAAAACACATTGATGTGAGGATGCACTTCATCAGAGATAAGATTGCTGATGGAGAAATCAAGGTTAGCAAGGTGTCAACTCTGTGGAATCCTGCAGATATTTTCACCAAGACAGTTGCTGTGAGCAAGCTTCAAAAGGCTTTGGAGTTGCTCAGAATTTCAAGTCACTAAGTGAAAAAGAAGAATCCGGAGAACGGGAAATCCAAGGAAACTAAGAAAAGAATCAAGATGGGGTTGGTATTCAAACCAAGGTGGAGTTTTGTGGAGGTTAGTTTGAATCCTTTGTTTTGTTTCTCTCAAGAAGAAGAAGATGAGATCATTGATGAGACAATCTGAGACTTTACCGCTAAGCTTACATTCAAATATAACGACAAGGTCAAAGACTTGGTCTCAACCAGAGGGTTTCATCATAAGAAGAGAAGCAGAGACATCAAGCTGAAACAGAGGGTTCTAAAGATAAGATTAAACATCTACAAAACCATGTGCTCTCTCTGAACAGTAACAGAACCGTACAAGGAGTGTTGGTGACTGGAGGAGACAAGAAACGCATGCCTGCAATTAGCCGTTTCCTCCTAGTTATCAGTGAAACTCAAGGGGACAAAAGGAACTAAAGGTAAACTCAAGTCAAGTTAAGTTTTGCCTTGGTGACCAAGTTGATTCTACTAGTATAAACATAGAATCATCTCGCCTTTGGTATGTAGGTGTGTGAGAAAAAGAAAACAGAGCAGAGAGAAGTGTAAAGTGATTACAGAGCTCGATTTGAGCTAAGTTCTTAGTGGATTTTCCGGAGAAGTTCTCCGGCGAGACGTAGGTACCCAATTCCCAAGGGGCCGAATTCGTTAATTCCTTGTGTCTTTACATTTTATGCTCTTCACTTCAAGTTCTTAACATATACACACGAATGAACAAATCAAACAAAGAGTGAAAGAAAGATTTGAGTGAGTTAAGAGGATAAAGGCGCAAACTTTCTTAACTAAGGTCGAAAGTTTCTTGAGAAAGGAACAACCTTTCTTCACACTAGCTAACAATGTGTCTTACCTTCTTTCCTGCTTTCATGAAGTCTCTCCACATGGAAACCCCAAACGTACTGACTTCAAGGACAGAAGCCAATGCGCTTCACCTAACTATGTCCTGTTATAAGTCTTCCAAAAGGAAATAGAAGATGTGAGAATTAAGTTGCATATATCAAAAAGTATTTGGCCATATTAACAGATCTTAGATGAGTTTTTCTTCTCTAAAGCCATTTATAAGCCTACATAAGTGTCAAATGGTCAGCTAAACTGGTTCTTAACTAATCCATTCATTGGCAGGCAAGGAATTAGAATCATGGGCTAACAAAAAGAAGAGATCGGTCCCATATGACCTATGAGTTCCCTTCTCTAAAACCATTTCTAACCATACATACGGGTCAGTAGGTCAGCTAAAGTGGTTCTAAACAAATGCATTCACAGGCAGGTAAAGAATTAGGATGATGGGTTAACAAAGGAACAAACCCTTTTTTCCCGTAACCTTTCGCAGCATGAACCTGTGTGAGAATATAATCTCTTTCTTGGTCATTCAGCAATAGTTGTTGCGCCTTTGCCAATGCTCCACAATCATGGCGGTCACTCTGTTTTTCCGATTCCTGACACATTCCCGTCTCCGCCGTGGAAGAAACCCTTTGGTTACATCTCTTGAAGTGACCCATGGACAAGAAGACAACGGCGGAGAAAACAGCTTCTTCGTCGCTATTGTCGGAGAGAAACAAAGAAAGCTTCTCTATGTCTATGGCTTAAAAAAAAAGAAAAAGCTTAAGCCTTTACATGATCAAGTGGCTCTCATTTTTTTTTCTCAATCTTTCATAAAATTTTAAACGGATTTTAATTTATGACGTCGTTGCAAATTTGCAATACATTAGCTCTGTTTCTCTCTGTAAGAATCAATGTCTGGTCTTTTTTTCTTTCTAAAAAATTCTTCGTGAGGCCAAGATCTGGAAGGTAGATAAAATGAGACCCACCATCGTTACGATTTCACCATCTACAAAAGAAGAGTCTTTATCATTAGATCTTTCCTCCCGACATAAAATCAGACCAAACATGATTTTGATTTTTCGAATCTGCTCAAAGACTGTTTATATAGTTGTGTGTGTGTCCCCAAAGGGTTTTTTAGCAAAACTAGGGACAACTAGTAGGAGTAATAATAAAATAAATAAACAGAGCACATTGAAGTTTTGATTTTGACTCATTGCAATAAGTCACTGAGAAACCATGAGTCCGTAGAGACAAAAAATAAGAGTTTTCTTGACAAATTTCACAACCCTTTGAATCATTTAGTAACTAGTCCAAGAGTTGTTATCCAATTGGAATCTTTGATCAAAAAATTTGTTGGACCAACTTGGTTTGGTTATCTTATTGGCAATAAAGGCTAAAGCATAGGTAGGTTGAAGCTAAGGTCAATTTTTTCCCCAAAATTGCTACTTTTATAGAAAAAGTAACTCTGGATTTTTTGGGTCCAAACATAATAATTAGGGTTCTTCAGACACAAGGAGTTATCATCATCTTCTGCTAGTTCAACAGTTAGCCAATTGGAATCTTTTTATCAAACTTGTTCCACCAACTTGCTAAAATCTCCTTTGCAATAAAGGCTAACGTCTTGAAAGCTAAAGTCAAAATTTCCCCCCCACAAAACTTTATTACAATTTACAGAGAAAGTAAACTGTAATGTTTGGGTCCAAACTGAGACAGTGAGTATCAGTTTCTGTTAGTGCTAAAAATGGATTTATAAACAACAACAAAAATAATCACACAACATTCCACTCTTTGCTTCCTTTATATCAATAAATAATGTTTTTACAAAGTTATCTTTTCTGCACTCATTGTCAAAAAAAATTGCTGAAAATAACCTCCAAAGGAAGTAAAAAAAGGAAAAAAAACAAACGAATAATAATATCTCAGCTGTTCTTTATACACTTAACACAAAACAGCTGATCAGTCTTCTTAATCTTCTTCCTCTTCATCTTCTTAAGTTCTCTGATTAGTTTTGTCTCAGAGAACTTATATAATATAATAAATATATATGTATATATGTAAAGATGGTTCCTTTTTTAATCACTTTGATGCTTTGAAAAGCTGACTTCCAAGAGTAACAGTAGGAGTACCTTCACCCATTACTGTTGTCAAGCTCACTTCCTTGTCCAATATTCTCTCAAGCTCTGTCACAACATAACTCATTGTTGGTCTCTTCTCACTTGATACATCAAGACATATCAGTGTCAGTGTAATAAGCTCCTCCACTCCTTCTGCTGTGTATGTACCTCCTAGTCTCTCATCGATAATCGTGGGTATATCCGTGTAATCCGTTATGTTTTGCATCTGCAATTAATAAGATCAATCCAGAGCATTACAAGTGAGATTTCAAAACAGATTTCATTGGCAACATTCTGTGATCTTGATTCTGATTCAGTACATAACTTATAAATCGGTTTTGAGTGTGATTACATACCCATTCGACTAGACTTTGTGTTGAGCTTGAAGGGGATGGTTCTGATGCTTCTCTTCCACCTACTAATTCCAAGAGGAATACCCCAAAAGCATAGACGTCACTTTTCTCCGAAAATCTTCTAAATTCTTGAACCCTGCAAAATCCAAAAAAATGCCGGCTTTAGCCGAGAAATTTGGATACAAAAAGCAAATGTGAGCCTAAAAGGTAAAAGTTAAATTACTCTGGGGAGAGGAAAATCTGATCTGCAACAATGTGAGACGATGTACCAACATCCTCTCTTCCTAAGAAATTACGGACTCCTGCATCCGCGACCTTGGCAATGAAATTTTCATCCACAAGAACATTAGCGGTTTTGAAGTCCTTGTGTATCAATCGTGGACTCAGCGAGTGAAGATGTGCCAAGCCTAGAGATTAAAAGAAAACGGTATATGTAAGATCAGGACACAAAGCATTCATATTATTCTTAGAGCTGCCTCAATGAGCTTAAATCTCATGGGTTTTGCAGAGGATATACCTTTAGCAGCTCCTATAGATATCGCAAGCCTATGTCTGAATTCTAGCCTATCTCCAGGTACTTTACCACCAGCACCTAATAGAAGAAAAGACTCAATGATGCTTACATTTTCTAAACACACCTCCAAACTCAGTTATCAAACTGATTGTTACCAAATGAGAATAGCATTAATCTCTATTTAAGGACAGAGAGTTACCGTACAGGTGACTGGAAACACTTCCATTAGGAACATACTCGTAGACAAGAAACTGCGTGTTGCTTTCTTGGCAATAACCCAAAAGAGTAACAAGATTACGATGATGGATAGACGATAGATAACGAACCTGAAAAACCCATTGTACAAGACCTTGTAAGCCTCTCAAAACACTTATTCTATAGATCATACGCAATCATTTGAACAAAGATTACTACAAAACCTCGTTAACAAATTCTTGCGTAGGCAAACCGGGCCTTTTCTTGATTGCCACAAGAACACCATCTTGAAGCAAACCTTTGTAAACCTCTCCGAATTTGCCTATACCTATAAGACTTTTATCAGTAAAACTCTTTGTGGCTTGAGCAAGTTCCTCCATTTCAAACCTTCTAGCTTCTCTCATTGACAACTCAATTGCAACATTTCTTCCTTCTGAAAACACACACAAAAAAAGCACAAAGTAAGTCTAAATCAAATTTGATATCTCATCCAAGAAAGTCAAGAGAGAGAGCAATTGATTATGACCTTGAGTAGATGGATCAGAAGAGCCAGTCTCGGAAGTTCTTGACACATTCTTGCGACGAAAGATGCAAAACCATAGGACAAAAACCAACAAAACAATCAATGCAAGAGCTCCTACAGCACCTCCAATGGCTGCTGCAAGATTTGCTGACATTTGGAAAACAAAACAGCCTCTCTCTCTCTCTTTTCTCAGAGATGCTCCAAGCTACTACCATGCGATAAACCTGAAGGAAACAAAACGAGAATGTCGGCGAGCCTTTCACAGGGCAATGAAAAAAAAACGATTATAAAGAAGAAGAAGAAGAAGAAAAGACAAAACTAAAAAGCAAAACAAAAGCTTTGTGTGGATATACATACATACATTTTTTTGTTGAGAGGTAAAAGGAAAAAAGATGTCAACTTGTAAAAGAATTGAAATAGGACTCTTTGGAATCAACCAAAAACATGCAGTAAATAAAGATTAAAAGAGATTAATTAATAAAAACCTTGACAGATCTCCAGGAAAATCTCTCAACTTGATCGGCGATTAAATATCACAAAAATCGACAATATCCAGAATCGACGGCGTGATCCCCCCACCCAACAACAACATTCAATGAAGAAGGGGAAACAAATTCCTTAAATCGGCAGATTTCAAGAATCAAATTGGGTTTTGCTTTTTATCAAACCCAGAAAAAAACAGTTAGATTTGGTGTGAAAATGGAAAAGAGGATTTCAAGAAGAAGAAGAAGAAGAGCACTGAAACACCATCAAATCTCCGCCGCAGTTTTCTAGAACTTGAAGGTAAAGGGAAGAGTCTTGTGTCGGAACGCAGACAATGCCGACAGAAAGTGACATCGCGCAGACAAGTCTCTCTCTCTCTCTCTCTCTCTCTCTCTCTCTCTCTCTCTCTCTCTCTTAAGACTTACGAAGAAACAAAACCCATCACTGAAATTTACTTACTGAGAAAAAACAACAACAAGAATCAAACTTTCGAATTGATATTTACAGAGTTTTTAACTCTCTTCCAACCACCAAAACCCATTGTTTAATTTGGGGGAATAAAAAGAGAACCTTTGAAGACAAGAGAAGCAAGTGGGTCACATCGCCAGTTTACAATTACAGCGAAAGGAAATTTTTTTTTTCTTTATAAAGGAAGAAAGAAGAAAGAAAAAAAAAAGGTAAGACCGCCGTGAAACGCAGTTTCAGCCGCCGCAAATCTAAAGAGACGAAGAACCAAAACACTCTGTCTCTGCCTTCTTCCTCTTTTATTTACTCCGCAAATCTCTCTGTTTTTTTTTTTTTCCTTTTTTCGCATGTTTTTTTCCCTTTAAATGGGTTTTTTTTTTACTTTTAATAAATGAGTCTACATATTTACTTGAATGTTAGACTTAAAAAAAATTTACAGTAATTTTTTTTTATAAATTAATAATTTGTAGAGAAATTAATTTATCAATAAAATAATAATAATTAATTTAAAGAAATATTTTTTAATATTCTATAATCTTCTTAAATATATATATTTAAAATAAAAAGTTTGTTTTAAATTACTAATCTCGAATTTATTTTTATTTTTTAGATGCTATCAATTATTAATTATGTAGTTTTAATTTTAAATTTGAATAGTTAATGTTGAGCATGAGACACTAACACTACAAAATTTGTTAAAAAATGCCGTATTGAAAAATATTTTTTAATAATTTATAATCTTTTTAAATATATATATTTAAAATAAAAAGTTTGTTTTAAATTACTAATCTCGAATTTGTTTTTTATTTTTTTAAGATGCTATCAATTATCAATTATGTAGTTTTAATTTTTAATTTGGATAGTTAATATTGAGCATGAGACACTAACACTGCAAAATTCGTTAACGGATGCCGTATTAAGATATGTAGAACATAGACCTCTTGTGAAAAAATATATCGGCGGCCAAAAGCCTATAAAAAAAGGGTCTAGGCGTATTATCAGGAAGGGTCAACAAACTTCAGTCTGAAAAGATAGGTGGATACCAGATAAAGAGTCGAGGTTTGCCACATGTGTGATGGACAACCCCAACCTGCACTTGAGGATCTCGTACATTTTGGATAGCTCTACCAATTCATGGATCCTACAATGATTTAGAAAAAGTGTCGGCCCGGCCGATATATCTATGATCCTAAGTTTGCGGCCGTATGTCCGGTTAAACAGCGATGGATACTGTTGGCATTATACTACCTCAGACAAATATAAAGTTAAGTCGGGATACGAAGCTGGACGAAGAAACTCAACTTTTTCTTCAACAACCATCTTTTAACTATCTTAATGAGCAAGTTTGGAAAGTAGCAACCACAAATAAAATACGTCATTTCATATGACAATCTCTTTCTGGGGCTTTGGCAGTTAACGAACGCCTAGCTCACAGGCACATACGGGTAGATCGATGTTGTCCAAGATGTGGACATTCTGAGGAATCTATAAACCATGCGATTTTCACATGTCCGCCAGCATTACAATGTTGGACACTCTCAAACCTCCATGCAATTTTCTTTTTGAAAATATTGTGGAGATTGTGGATTATTTGTTATCGAGATTACAAAATCGAGGAATACCAGAGGAGGCTCTCCGATCATACCCATAGATTATGTGGTATATATGAAAAGCGAAAAACGATAAACTCTTCAATAATATTGATCATTCATCAATTGATATCCTTGAGCAAGCCCGCAAGGAATCATCGGAGTGATTTTTGGCTAATTGCGCAGAAGCGGCCATCATATATACTCCGTCATTGGATTCTCAGTCCGTCCCCATTCCCCAATACAGCAACCTTCACTTGTTATATCGATGGATCTTGGAAAGCTGACGAACGAACTTGTGGGTGTGGTTGAGTATTAAAACTGCAAGATGGTACTACAGATCTATTAGGAATCGTTAGAAGTCGGCAAAGAATTTCTCCACTCCACACATAGATGTATGAAAATTCGATCAAAAAGTCAGCCAGCACTTGTAATTTCGCACAAGTTCGCTCGCGATACTCAATGTCATACTCACTCAGCTCGACAGCCCATTTGGCCAGCCTCCCGGATTGACTTGGGCTATGCAAAACAGATCGTAGGGGGAAAGTGCTTAGGACCACGATAGAGTGTGGTTGAAAGTATGGCCTTAGTTTCCTGGCGGACATGACAACCGATAATGCCAATTTCTCCATTTGCGGGTATCTTGTCTCTGCATCGGTGAAAATCTCGTTGACATAAAAATTTGCTTATGCTCTCTCCGTTCTTCTCGAATGAGCATTCCGCTTACTGCTGTAGCAGAGATTGCGGTATACAAGAAGAGCGGCTCTCCCTCGACTGGCTTTGCGAGCACCGACGGACTAGCAAGGTACTTCTTCAACTGCTGGAAAGCTTCTTCACACTTATATGTCCATTCGAACTTCTTGTTTCCTCGTAGAGTATCGTATAAAGGTAAACACTTGTCGGTAGATCGCAAATTAAATCGGTCGAGCACAGCTATCCTACCAGTCAGTCTTTGCACTTCACGTTTTGTCTTTGGCGAGACCATCTGGATAAGCGCGTCAATCTGCTTGGGGTTTGCTTTGATACCTCGATGGGTAACTAAGTAACCAAGAAATTCTCCCGACGTGACTGCGAATCTACAGTTGGGTTCAGCTTCATGTTGTGTAAGTTCAGTTGTTCAAAACACTCCTTCAAATGTGTTGCGTGATCATTTTCCTCTAATGATTTTACCAGCATATCGTCTATGTAAACTTCCATCGTTTTTTCGAGTTGATTAGCGAACATTTTGTTTACTAAACGCTGATATGTGGCTCTGACATTCTTGAGGCCGAAAGACGTCACCTTGTAGCAATATATTCCACTATCCGTAATGAAGGCTATCTTTTCTCGATCACTGGGATTCATCAGGATATGATTATATCCGGAGAAAGCATCCATGAATGACAAGAGTCTGTTTTCTGCTGTCGCCTCGACCAGCCGGTCTATGTGTGGAAGTGGAAAGTTGTCTTTAGGGCACGCTTTGTTCAGATCGGTGAAACCTACACATACTCGCCACTTCCCGTTCTTCTTCTTCATGACTATCGGATTGGCCAGCCAGTCCGGGTACTCTACTTCTGTGATTGATCCAACTTTCAAGAGTCATTTCCGGAGTTTGACATTGTCCATCGATCCAGAGATAAGAATTTAAAAGCTAGTTTACTTGCACGAAATGCACACGTCCTGAACACAATTTTCTCTTTTATAGGCAATTTTGTTCTTTATTGGTTTATAGATACATATAATGTATTTATTTAATTGGTAAATGAAGTGCGTTTATGACAAAAAAACCTCTTGTGAAAACAAACATTCATAAATTTGAAAATATTACTAGTAGTTTCGGTTATCATAATAGAATATATTAGATTATCCACGTGAAGATGATATATGCTCGTATTTTCAAGTTTAGAATAAATTGTAGGTACTACCATCAGTGTTGATGATCAAATTCAATAAGATTATGACACTTTTGGAATCAGTTACGCGTAAGAAATAAACTATCGCTTTTAGACATCTTCACAATTTTTAATGCAATTCGAACAGACACCACTATGAGTATTATATGCAGTAAGAAAAATCAGAGATGAATTCCGACAAAATTTCAATTTTAAGAAAAAATAAACAACACTAAAATCATATTTTATTAAATTATCTTAATTATGCTTATAAGTTTTATATACGGTAATTATAAATATGATATTAATAGAACCATATATGTATATAACATTTTTTTAAAATTATTATTTTGTTATTTTATCGAATTGTGTTATATTTTAAACTGGTCCAATTCGAAATTGGATAAATTTATTAATTTATCGAATATTAATTTATAAAGATTTTACAAAATAGATGTCATTAACATTTTTTCCTTTTCTAATAAATTAATAATAAACAACCAATGATAGATGGGAATTTGTAACCTATAAAATTCAAGAGTAATTCTTTTAGACTTTACATTTTGTTGTATCAATCTAGAGATGTCAGACAGATCAGCCCGCGTCCAAGTAGTCCAAACCGTAGCAGTCTCAATTTTTTTTCAATTCGTGCGCGCTGGTCCGTCGTGGGTTGTGGTTTTTAAATCTATGTCCAAGCCCGCACCGCATGGTCTACCGGGTTAGTGGGCCAACCCGCGGGTCGTGTTTGTGAAAAACATATGTCGTTGAATATTGTTATTTGTTAGTTGTTACTTAGTAAGTCAATATTAAAATGTGAAGAAGAAGAAAAAAAAAACAAATACATTCAGCTTCCTCCAAATAACATTATAAAAAAAATTGGGTTAAAATATTTAATTGAATTGCTCATAAATATTGTCTCTCTAAAGTGGAAGCATATATATGTAATTGATAATGATCTCAAGAAAGTGAAGAAGAGACAAGAGGATATCGCATGCAATGTGAGAATAAAGCATACATCCAAATCAAACTGAAACACAATTTAATCCAAACTAAAATTTAAAGTTATCAAAATACCAAACTTAAAGTCATTTAATCCAAACCGAAATAGAATTTTTGATTCAAAGAAGAGCGTGTTTCTTTGCTTGAAATTCAAACTGAAAAATTTAAACTAAAATCCAAGAAGCAACAAGAATAGACCAATCATGATTCTTCATGAACTCTCATCTTCGTCATCGACAATAGATTGGAAAGATGGTAATGTCTCTTCTTCACCATCAAATTTTTCATCCTCATCTACTGATCAAACGGGCCAATCCGCGTCCAAGTAGTCCAACCCATAGCAGTTTTAATTTTTTTTTTTAATCCGTACGGATTGACCCGGAAGTTTTTAAATCTATGTCTAGACCGGTCCCATCAAAAATCTATATCAATCACGTAATTGGATGGAATCACTCTTTTATCTTTACGGTTAATTTAAGTTTTTAATGGTAATATGCAACATAGTGATATAATTCTACTGTTTATTTTTTGTCAACTGATACCATTCTACTATTTTCTTTATTAATCATATGTTTATATTAATCACTTTCCAATTTTTTTAAAATAAAAAAATTATGCTATTCTACAATTTTTTAATAATATAACCATGACTTTCGGATTTTCCAATTTTTAAAAAATCAAAGAAATTATGTTATTCTACAATACTATGATTTTTGGATTTTTGGTCCAAACCACCTGATAACATTTTTTAAAGTAAATCATTTCTCACAAATAAACTAAATTAAGGATACAAGTTTCAATTTAATTTAGAAGGATCGAGTCAATACCAGTTAAACGACCAACGATTTGATGTTATTCTGCTTTTTTTTTTTTTTTTAATTCAATCACATTTTTTCGCTTAATAATTTTACCAACTTATAATATTCTTGCCTACAATTCTACAATGTTATTAAAAACATTCTAAGTAATTCTCAATAATATTTCACATGTGTTTTTGTTTTAGTGTTGTTACAAATTAAAACTTGAATGCAATCACAATAATTGAAAAAGACATATATATTTTTAAATTATTGATGTTTTTAACTGGTACTCTGACTGGTACTTTATTCATTGCTGTTATTTTAAAATATACTATATATATTTTAATTATGAATCACTGTTGTTTTTAACTTGTACTATTGTGAAATACTGCTACTAATAAGAAACCAAACTAAATAAATAATTTAGCTAGTAATTAATGACAAATAGAGATCCAGCGAACAAACATTCATAAAAAATATTCTTCAAATATAATATTCAACAAACCCACTTTTTTTACGAAATAAAAAAATAAAATAATAAGGAGTAGGTCCACATTCTAACATCGACAGAGTAAAAAGGTAGGGTCAGAGGGACCCACAAGCCAGCTGTATAAGACATTTGGTTGCTTCTACTCTTTTATATATATACCCGTTAAGTTTACTCTGACGCTAACCTTTCACCTCACATTTCCACGATCTGCGTTTCGCGTTTCTCTATGTATTCAAATCAATCTGTGTTTAACGTTTGTCTTCTTGACTTTACCTATTCTCTCTCTCTCTTTCTTCATTTTGTTATTTGTTTATAAAAAAATTGGAATTTTTGAAATGAAACCAATGATTGAAGCGGCGGTCGTGGTCATCATGAATAAATCATACAATTTAGAAATGATTGAAAAGTGACTGAAAAAATAAATCAATCATAGTCTGCACCAACCTCCTATCCATTTGAAAAGGCCTATTTAAGGCCCAATAGGTTTAATACACTGCACATGATACATGGGCTTTTTAGCTAATTTCTTGGGCTCGTTCAGTATTTCGGATTTGTTTGTGGTTTTACCGGTTTTTGGTGAGCTAGCTACTACAAAACCAAATAATACCAACGAATCAAATCGCGTCAACTTGGTTTTGTTAGGTGTTTGGTCTGTTTCATCACTACTCGTATGTTTTTTTTCTTTCTCTCAATCATATTGAGTTGGAAACTGTTACGAGAACCGATAAACAAATTACAAAGAGAAAACAAACCACTACTGGTATGTTTTGCTAAAGTTTTTATTCTTATCGTGAACTTAGAAATGTTCGATCTGGATTTCGATTAGGCTTATTTTTTTTTGTTTTTTTGGGCTTGTTCGAAAGATTAGAGTAACCAAACCAACACTATAGTTAAATGGATTGGCTGGTTCGGTTTGGTGTTACTTTTTACCCAAATAAAATTAAGAGTTCGGTTTTTTTTTTTTTTTTTTGTTCTTCTTAGCTCGGATTTGTTCCAATTATTTTATTTAGAGAAAGTAAAACTTATATTGTAATTGTTTGGACTAAAACTTTCCACTCAAATTTGGATTAATTACATAATGCCATATGTAAGTTGTAACTTAGTTTAGACGAAACATTTCGCTACATATATAGCTTAGTTTAGGTGAACGATGTCTAGTCGAACACTTATTTTGGTTATGGTTTTTCAGATTAAAGTTAGATGTGATTGAATTCGATCCTACAAGGTCGAACAACTTAATAGATAAAATGATCTTCGACCTAGTTTATAGAATACTTGCTGATGAGTGGTCATATAGCTTAAAAAAAGCCTAGTTCACCTAGCCCGGTCTCTAAGTATGATTCAAACCTGATAATTTTTCCTTAACAATAGGGTTGACAAAAAAAAAAAAAAATTTCCTTAACAATATAGGGGCTCACAGATATCTCTAAAAAGATAATACATCTTTGAAAATTTATATTCAAATATTTACATCTGTTAATTTTATCATCTTCTCACATGCCATGGATATATAAGATTGATCCAACTAACTCATCGTCTAAGGAGAGATAGAAACATAAAACATAAGAGTAGATATGCAAATAACCGTTTCACGTCAATGCACCTCCAAATTCACTTCTCTGTCAACTTGGCACAAATGATAAAAACAGATGTGACAATACTCGAATGTTCTAGATCCATTCAAATCAGATTTTCAATTTCAAGCCAGTATAATAGTATAAGTCGTATTTTAAAAAAAAGTTACATCTTTCACACTTGCAGATGATCCATATATACACATGGTTTTTTTTTCCTTTTCACTATGCATAGTCTGTTTATGATTTACAAAAAAACCATTTTTTTCTTTCCATCAGAAACCAACATGATATGTTGGGTTTTTTTGTCTTGGACCCGATGTAATTTAACCTTGTTTTTTTCTAAATTTCCGACCAAATCTTATAAATTTTTAGTGGTTTGAATGTCAATTTTTTTTATGAATATGCTAGGTTTTCACGTATATGTTTCTTATTTATAGGCACTGTTCGAAATTTTGTTAGGTGCTAATTGGACAGTCGAGATGGACCTAACGCCTAGTAACAAAATCAGAGATTAAATGGAGATTAATCAGTGACTATGTTTTAGATTTTTTAATATCTTTTAAATATATGAATCTATCATAAATTTATAATTTCGATAATATTGTGTTCAAGTTTCACAAAAGACATATATAAATGAAGTTAGAACTTTCATCATATCATTACATATAATTAGCTAATTCCAATTTACATCAAATACAAAATACAAAATCAAATTTTCAATTACATAACACATAATAGTGAGAAGATTGGGGTTGAAAATATTTTTGTGTCACCTAACCAGAAAATTAATCGGTTGTTGAAATTTTAATAGATTTTAGTTGTTTATCATCTAATCGTATCTCCAATTTCAATTATAAGTCTAATATATTAAATAAAGAAATATATTTTTTTAATAAATAATCAGATTAGGTAGAAAGTAATCGGACCACCAGACATAAAGTAATCGGATCATTGATTTTTAAGACCGATTATGCATTAATCGTTACTGCACAACAGATATACGAGAGAGTAATTGGGTAGCCCGCTGATTTTTAGAACATGGCTTATAAGAAATTTGCCTTATAGTGAACGACCTACCTTACTTTTGTTCCAAGAGTAACTATATCTATATTAGAGCTCTATCCATTCAAATAGGTACGGTTTAGCCAAATTAAAGACTCCTATGTGAATTCACGAAGTTTCATTATATCATCATTAGATTTAAAAATATTTTCCTAATAAATGTTTGGTAACGTGAAATAGAGACGGGTGGTATTAAAAAATTGAAAGCTCCTTCGTCAGCTCTTCGTCAGCTCTTAAATTTGCCCCTGAAAAATCTCAGCTTTTCCTTCGTTAGATGGCAAAGAAACCAAAACCGTTCCTTTACTTTCCAAATTTTTGGTTGGGTTTCAGATTTCTCTCTCTCTCTCTCGTTTGTTCTGGGTAAAAAAAAAAAAGATGAAACTTTTTTGAACATGATGATTCGCCATGGAAGCTATGGTGATGTTTCTTGCTGACACCAACAGATAAAAGACGCGATTTTTCAAAGCTTAGAAGCTGCATTTTCTTCGTAACTAGTTTCTCCTCTTCTCTCGATTTCTTAGTCTTACAGATAAATTTTGTTTTTTTCTAATTTGGGGTTTTGATTTCATCTTCTCAGGTTATCAAATGTCGAATCTTTCAGCACGAACAGGACGAGACCGTCAACGTTATGACAACGGCTTTCGTCTCGTTTCTGGGTACAAAATCCTTTTTTTTACATCTCCTTTAGATTCTTGTGGTTGACTTTAAATGCTTGATATGATGTAGTTTGATTATTTGTTTGGTTTGTTATTCAATTTCAATCTTGGAAATGAAAAATGAAAAATCATAATCAGAAGAAATTCGTGTGTTGAATATGACAGATGCATTCCGTATAGGCTGGTGAAAGATGAAGAGGACTCAAGTGTTGACTTTGAAAACAAGCTTCAAGTTCTTATGGTTTCATCTCCTAATCGACATGATCTTGTCTTCCCAAAGGTTTATTTCCCCACCTTAATTGTTGATTTTGATGCTTTTGAAAACTAGATGCATATTGCTATGTATAAAACCACTTCTTGTGTATTGTTTAGGGAGGATGGGAAGATGATGAGACTGTTCTCGAAGCTGCTTCTCGTGAAGCCATGGAAGAAGCAGGAGTTAAAGGAATACTAAGAGTATGTTTTTCTGTTTCGATACAAATCGACAACACGAGAAAGTTCTTGTGTGGGTTTAAATTGGATTTGTCTTTTGGTGTTTTCTATAGGAAGATCCATTAGGAGTTTGGGAATTTAAAAGCAAAAGTAGCAGTGTTGAAGCTGATTGCTACTTAGGTGGTGGATGCAAAGGTTATATGTTTGCGTTAGAGGTGAAGGAAGAACTTGCGTCATGGCCAGAGCAAGAAAACCGCGAGAGGAGATGGGTAAGCACAAATCTTATTGTTGTTTTGTTTGTATCATTATAGATTAGTTACAAAGGAAGTAGATATGTTACATAAATGACTGATAGGGGTTGTTGTAAAATGCACAGCTGAATGTTAAAGAAGCTTTAGAACTGTGTCGGTATGAGTGGATGCAGAGCGCTCTTGAAGAGTTTCTGAGAGTAATGGCAGAAGACGGAAGGAGAAAGGAAGACTCTCTTGCCATTTCCAGCATTTCGAATCGAGGAGAGCATCAAATCGATCCTCGGTACTGCTTTGTAGTTAATTAGTTTCATTTCTCTTAGGCATATCAAACTTCTCAATTGTTATATATTATTAATACCTTCTGGATTATTAGAAAGCTTCTTCTGTAAACAAATTGAAACATGAGAAGCAAAATGATTTAAGACCCAACTTGTTCCAAGGTTACCTGTGAATTGAATGGATGATTCTCATAAGTAAAAGACAGATAGAGAGCGTAAATTAACTCATAGGATCCATTGTTTTAGATGCTCTCTGAAACAACCAAAAACACACAGGACAAAAGATTTTAAGACAGTAATCACTCACAGACCAATGGAACTGAGGTCAGGAACTCTTGCACAACAGAAATTGCATTGGCTTGGAACATTTTTACACAGCCGAAGAGGCTACTCAATATGCTGCTGCTGTGCTCCATTGTGTCTTTAAGATCTTTTACCTCTTGTTGTCTGAAGTAACAAGATACAATACAACCACAAGACTACAATAGCTATCTTCGGAATTCTCTTCTCAGCGACAAACCCAGTTTTTGCAATGAGGTTAATGGCAATTCTCTATCTCCAGATATTGGATCTCTCTCTTCTTTCATCTGATTTCGTTATCTGATTCCCTCTTTGCATTGTCTACTCTTTTGCTTCTTGTGTGGACTGCACAATTTCGCTTGATGCTAATCCTTCTTCTAGGTAAAGAGAAGTAAATGTAGCATATAGAAAGTATTGTTTCTTTAAACTCTTTTCTTTGCCAACCATCATAACTAAAAGAATAGCCAGTTGAAGATATACTAAATTACACGAGAATAACTAAGAATAAGACTTCTGCTTAAATCTTTCAAGTACTTCAATGCTACTGCTTTCACCAGTTGCGATATCCAAAATGTTACAGAAGGAACAAGCATCCCTTAAAAGCTTCAATGAGAAACATATTGGGAATCAGAAACTGCAAAAAATAAAAAAGTATTATAGATAGAACGGCCAAAGCTATTGATTTTCTTACCAACAGGAAGCAATCATCCATCAACTTAGAGTTGAATCTCAGTGTCTGAGCCATTCTCTGAAACATGACTGCATTTTCTCGCGACTTCCAGCATTTGAGATATTCACTGTAGGAATAATCTTGTCTGGCCTTAAGAACTGCGTGAAGACGAAATCAGTTATTGCTAAAAGAAGTGTAAAACTTATCCAGGACAGACACGGATAGATTAATAACAACATTCCTGGTACGCACTTGAACAAACTCACGAAGTTCTGTGAAGCTTGAATGCTCACTATATGGAACCCCTACAAAGATAAATAATTACAGAAAGTCGGACAAATCGGCCTCCACGAGTCATGATGATATTTAGAGCTATGTGCATTGTAAATCATTGTAGCTCATAGAGAATGTGCATTACAAAAATCAAACTCACCATATATGGTGATTTTCCCCCTTGAAGTTGGTTTTATCAGATCAAGATGTTCACCTATCTTCTCAGAGTAAGTCCAACCTGAAAACGAAGAAGCAAAAGTAATTCCTCTGAGCCACCTTTACTTTTCATGTTCAAAAACCTTTACACAAAAGCAAAAATTCACCTGTGGGCCTAAATGCCAAAACTGATCCATACTGTTCTCTATAAACCTTTAAGTGTTCATCGAGTCTCTTCAGAGAAATTATCAGAACAAAGATAAGATCATGAGAGCCTGACATAGAAACTATATAAGAATACTTGAGATAAAGCATCTTGGTTTTAGAGAAATACTTCAACTCTCAATGATGACATAGGGAGAACATGGAGACATGTGGCCTTCCCATCTGTACAAAGATTCTTCGAAATATCATCCCAACCAAAAGATTGCAGTATCCGTCTTCTTGAAGCATTTGCAAATATCTTAACCTGAAAACCCCACAAAGTTGGAACATAGAAGTCTAGAAAAGATGGCTAAAAGGAAAGAGAAAGTCTCCAGCAATTTATACCCCAAGAGCTTTGGCAATAGCAAGATAAACACATTCTTTCCCAATGCTATAAGAACCAACCACAATCAGAGTCTTCGGTTGCTTCCTAAGGAACTCCTTTGCGATTCTCACAACATAACTTAATACATCTTCTTTAGAGGGGAATCTGAACAAAAACGTAAAAAAAAGGATGGATCAAGCTTTACGAGCATGCTCCCTCAAATCCACCATAAGTTCATTTATTTGAAAAATTCTTGCTCTCACTTGTATCTCGGATTGCAATATGTTGTATCCAAATACAACACATGAACTCGTTGATCGAGAAGGAGATGATGAGTTTGCATCTGTTTAGAAGCCCTGAAATCTCCGGTATGCAGATAACATGTTCCATCTGAGAGACGAAAATGAATAAGAGCAGCACCCGGGCAATGATTAGCTTCAATTAAAGTGACTTTGATCCCATTTATAGTGTATTCTACGTCTAGCTCCAATGGATGGATAAACCTGCACACAGAGAATCAATCACCCACAGAGAAAACTAAAAATACACAATTTGAAGGATGTCTTTAAGACATAAATGGCACTTACGAGGGATTAACAGAGAGACTAAGTCTGAGAAGACGACTAGTGAGAGAGGTACAGTAAATGGGACCATGAGACCAAGCTTTAGTGAGACCAATGTAATGATCAGCGTGAAAGTGAGTAAGGAAATAAGCAGAACATCCTTGAACACAACCATAGCGAAAGGCATCCACAGTAAACGGTGTTCCTACAGACAATCACACACGAATTGAGTGAAAATTGGCAAACAGAGAAGAAGCAGATTTGGCCATAGATGAATGCGAAGAAGAAGAAGAGTAAGACTTGGAAGTTTCTTGTAAAAAGGGCATTGTCGAGGCGAGTCATTGGTAGACGAAGAGTCTCTAAGTCTCTTTCTCGGAGCACTAGTCGTCGTTTTCGCCGACGAAGCCGAAGCAGGTGAAGTGGAAGGAGAAGGCTTTTGTAAACCCCAAATCTGAAACAAGTCCTTTTGTTTCATATTCTTCTTCGTTTCAGGAGTAATCTTTTGTAAACCCCAAATCTGAAACAAGTCTGCTTGTTTCATCTTCTTATTCTCAGGAGGAGAAACCTTATCGGTCTCTTCGTCTTCCACCAAACAAGACCAATCAGAGCCAGCCTTGTAGAAATCAGACGCAAAACCCTCTTCTTCGTCTTCAACAACATCGTCATAGAAACTAAAACCCTCTTCTTCTTCATCGTCAACAACATCGTCGTTGAAACGAGAACCAAAACCTTCGTCGTCTTCTTCATCAGAAGCATCCATTTTTCCCCCCCAGAGATTCTCTGATAAGAAAAGGTCAAAAGAGTCAATTTTGCGTGCGAGAATGAATAGTTTACCCGCCCACCAAAGACTTGATTTTGGCCATTGAGTGTCGGAGAGAGAGAGAGAGAAGAAGAGAAGAGAGTAAAAATGGTAAAAAGCCCAACAAAACGTGAGGAGCAGGAAGAAGACAGATAAAAACACAAAGGGCCCAACCACAGCGTCATTCATTTTTTATGATGGAAGTTGCCAACAACACTTCGATCGAATCGCATCGTCATCGTCGTCTTCTTCCTTTAACCCGTCACCGTCGTTAGGGAATTTCTCGGCGATTGGGTCTTCCTTACGAAAAATCGAAACTTTTTGTTTTTTTAGAATTTTCAATTTGGGAAAGATCCAATTTTTATTTCTTCCTTTTAATCGACGCCATTTTGTTTGGTTAAAAAGCTGTAAATCTCACCCTTTTCATTTTCTTAAAAGAAAAAAAAAATTAGTCTTTTTTGTTTTGTTTTGTTGGGAGAGGAGAGGACTAGTCATCTGCGTCTTCTGTTAGAAATCGATCTGGATCTGAAGCTCCTTTATCCTCTCGTCGCAGGTTTTGACTCCTTTCTTCTCCTTATGCTAATCGCCGAAAACCCTTTTTTCCTTTCGTTCTTGGGCTCTGTAACGCCAAGTTTTGCAGCAATTTTGTCCATTTGATCTCTGTTTCTATAGATTCAACGATTGAAGAAACCAACCCATGATTCCTTCCTTCTCTGATGAAGTTTATGGGGGGTTTTCTCTTTATTGCCATATCAAAGCTGCAAGCTTGTGTTTTCTTTTCTCTCTTGCAATTACCATCAATTAGCCCTTCTTAGGTTTTATGCTTAGAGGGGTCTTCTCTTGCAGATTCGAAGGCTAAGATCACATGAGAGCGTGAGCTAGTGATTGCTCCAAGTTTGCAGCTTTAGATGTTCCCTAATTGAGCCGTCTCCATTCTTTAACCATGGGAGAGTGGGTCATTGGAGCTTTCATCAACATTTTTGGAAGCGTTGCTATTAATTTCGGCACAAACCTTCTCAAATTGGGACATAATGAGGTCTGCATTTGCCTCAGGCACTACTGTCTGGTTACATTTGATCTCGCGAAGCTTACCTTTTGTTGACTTCGTGTATTATCTATCAGAGAGAAAGGTTAGCTCTACAGGATAATGGCGGAGGAAAGATGCCATTGAAGCCGATTATACATTTTCAGACATGGAGAGTTGGTATGCTCTGGTCTTAAAACCTTTTTCCCTTTGAAGTTTATATGAGGCTAGTTCTGAGTCCAATGTTGTTGGAAACTTACAGGGATCCTTGTCTTTCTTCTTGGGAATTGCCTCAATTTCATTTCATTTGGTTATGCTGCTCAGGTAGAATGATCTTTTTGACACTGCCTACTTGTGTGATTTGTCAGATTTGGATGATTGCATTACGGTTTCTCTTTGGTTTTCTTACCTTTACGCTTTGCAGTCCCTTCTAGCAGCTCTTGGATCCATTCAATTTGTATCCAACATAGCGTTTGCTTATGTTGTATTGAACAAAATGGTGACCGTCAAGTACGCAAACAACCTCGCTGCAATCTTTAACATAAGTTACCAATTTACTAAGTCTCCGCTCTTCTAATATCTTTGTTATGCCTTGCTCACAGAGTACTTGTTGCTACAGCCTTTATAGTTCTTGGAAACGTTTTCCTTGTAGCATTTGGTAATCACCAGTCACCAGGTAAACTATTATTGAACAGAAAGGTTTTGGTCTATCGGTTTTTCACAAAGCGTGAGGTTTTGGTCTATCGGTTTTTCACAAAGCGTGACCTAATGCAAGTCTTCTGTGCTCAGTTTTCACACCCGAACAGTTGGCGGAGAAATACAGCAATGTGACATTCTTGATCTACTGTGGGATTTTGATTTTAATAGTAGCCGTCCACCATTTCCTCTATAGGTGAGTCTTGCATTTGAAATTGTAGCCTTGCACCATTTTTCCAACTATCCGCCCTCTTTCGTGATATGTTTAATTGAAATATTTCAGGAAGGGAGAAGTTTTGATATCTATACCTGGACAAGAGATTAGCTCCTATTGGAAAATGCTGCTTCCTTTCTCATATGCTGTGGTCTCCGGCGCTATAGGATCATGTTCTGTTTTATTCGCCAAGTCACTGTGAGTTTGTAAATCTGCTGGCTTTACTTGTATAAACTGATAAGTTATGCACAAGACTTCAAGTGCTGATTTGAGTTTCACCTTGCAGCTCGAACTTACTGAGATTGGCCATGTCTAGCAGCTATCAATTGCACAGCTGGTTCACATACTCTATGCTTCTTTTATTTCTTAGTACAGCTGGATTCTGGGTAAAGCCGTAAAGTCAATGAAATTTTTGTTTCTTTGTTGTGCCATTGAGATGATAAAGTTACTAAAGTAAAAACGTCTTTTATGTGCTTTCTATTGCAGATGACAAGATTGAATGAAGGACTGTCTCTATATGACGCAATTCTCATAGTTCCAATGTTTCAGATTGCTTGGACTTTCTTCTCCATTTGTACAGGATTCATCTACTTTCAGGAGTTTCAGGTTCATCTATTAACTAAACTGTGATGCTTTTGCTCTCTTTTCTTTATCTTCGGGCTAAAATGGATCTGGATAATTAGTTTGGTAATTTTGTATCGGAATGGTGTGAATGTAGGCTTATATTATCATCTTACTCTAAACAGGTTTTCGATGCGCTAAGAACGACAATGTTCATATTAGGGATGCTGTGCGTATTCATAGGCATTTCTTTACTAGCACCTGATGATACAAGAGGCAACGACACAAAAGATAATTCATCATCTCTTGACTCCATAGTGTCCTCGAGCGTGCCAACTGAGGAGGACAGGTAAAAACGCGTTCTCAACAGATCATTAGTTCAGAAGGTTTTCATGATTTAGCTATTATAATCATTTTGATCTTTAATAACAGGTTGATATCACAATCATCTGAAGATGGACATAGCAAAGACACAAGAGTAGTTGTACAAGGAATGTATATGAAAGCAGCGGACCTAATCGCGAAGACAAAGGTACCCACATGCAAAAGTATCTTCATTGGTGAGCTTTATCAACAGTACTACTAAAACAAAAAAGTTTTACCGTTCCTCGTCTTGTTTTGTGTGTGTATTGCAGACTGCTTGTTTAGCGGCATTGGGCTTTGGCGAAGACTCTATAAATGCATCTGCGATTCTCGTGATGCCAATGGTATCTTCGAAGATTACAGGGTTTAGAGGGAACGGACTCGAACGGGCTAAGATTTTGTCCATGAGAGGATCAGGATGGAGCAAACTAGCCATGGAAGAAGAAGGAACAAGAATGCTTGAAAAGACATCTCATCACCCTTCAAAGGCTTAAGTAGTTAGTCAAAACAGAGAGCTATTGAGACAGATTCTCAGGTACATTCTCCTCTTATCATATATGGCTTTAGTAGCAAAAATCTGTTTTTAGGATTCCACTCAAAAAAAAAAAACCATTACACGATTGTGTATTCTTGCAAAAACCAAAATGTATAACATTACATTACATCTCTGTATATTCATTATTTTTGTGTGAGACCTGTTTAAAAAGAGTTTCAAAAGCACAAAATGTAAACAAGTTTGAATCGAGTTTATCATTATTACAAATCCATAACTCAAGGCTACAATTTTACAGTCTTTACCGATATTTTGAGAAATGTAAAAAAAAGAAGGAAAAATATGAGATATAAGTTGATTTCAAAAGTTACAAATCACTTCCAGTTGTTGGCAACAATGTCAGCCAAATCAACAACTCTCTGTGAGTAACCCCATTCATTATCATACCAAGCAATCACCTTAACCATATCATCTCCCATAACCATAGTGAGTGAAGAATCAATGGTCGAGGACACATCCGAGCATCTGAAATCAACAGACACGAGCGGCTCATCGCAGACTTCGAGTATACCTTTAAGCTCTTTCTCTGCCGATTCCCTAAAAGCAGCGTTAACTTCCTCTGCGAAAGTCTTTTTCGAGACCTGCACAACGAGATCAACCACTGATACATTTGGTGTTGGTACACGTAGAGCGATTCCGTTGAGTTTTCCTTTGAGGTTAGGGAGCACGAGTGCCACGGCTTTAGCCGCTCCTGTAGATGTGGGAACAATGTTCAATGCAGCTGCTCTTGCTCTCCTTAGATCACGGTGGCTCGCGTCTAACAACCTCTGGTCACCGGTGTAAGAGTGAGTAGTTGTCATTGTACCTTTTATGATACCTGCGATGTTACAAACACATTAAGAAACCCGTTTCATTTGATCCGAGAGAACGAAAGAGAAAGCAAAAGTAGAACTATAGCATACCGAATTTCTGGTCTAGAACTTTGACAAAGGGAGCAAGACAGTTAGTAGTGCAAGATGCATTGCTAATGATCGGTTCATCGGGACTGTAAGCATCGGCATTGACACCAACAACGTAAGTTGGAATATCTCCTTTGCCTGGAGCGGTAATGATAACCTTCTTGGCTCCGGCTTCAATGTGTTTTCCAGCACCTTCTCTATCGACAAACACTCCGGTTCCTTCAATGACAATGTCGATTCCTAACTCCCTAATAAACCATCAATCGCAAATTTTCCAAAACAATCAAATGCTAATATGGTTTTCGGATAAGACTGATCAATTTCAGACACAAAACTGCTGTTTGACTTACTTCCAGGGGAGATTAGACGGGTTGCGGTTAGACACAACCTGAATGATCTTTCCATCAACAGAGATAGCAGAGTCTCCAGAAGGTTTGACATCGGCGTCAAAGATTCCGAGAGTAGAGTCGTATTTAAGAAGATGCGAAGCCTGCTTGACACCACCGGTGTCGTTAATGGCAATTATATCAAGAGGAGAGTCCTTGCGGCCATGCCAACACCTTAAGAAGTTCCTCCCAATCCGACCGAATCCATTGATGGCCACCTTAAGCTTGGCCTCAGTCACACCTTTCCTGTATCCCCCACTGCTTCCCATCTGGCACACGCACAGAACCACTCTAAATGGTTTACAAAAACCGCGAAAAACAGATGCAAACGGACAAAGTCTGATCACAGAATTGATCCGATTTATCGATATACATGCTGATTCTTTGCACACACATGTCATATAGTTGACAATCAGTTACAATGGTGGAGGAATGAGACAGCTCTTAAAGGAGTACCAATGAATGCTATCATAAAGCAGAACACGAAAGCTACAGATAATGTTTGGAGGAAAACAGAATACTCACTGCAGAAGTCTGGAAAGTGACGACGGAAACAAACTCATCGGAAGAGAGTTTCTTGCCAAAGGGAAGAGAAGCAGAGGAGCTTCGTAACCCTGAGAATTCAGTGAAACCCTGAAAACAAAACACAAACATTTACTAAACTTGTGAAGAGCCAAGTAAGAGAAACCAGAAGAAGAAGAAGAAGAAGAAGAAGGAAGGTACCTGAAGAGATGGTTTGGCCAGAGAGAAAGCAGTCGAAGCCATGGTGACCAGACAGAGACCAAGTTAAGGTTGCAGCAAGCAGAGAGGCAAAAAGGAATGGTGAAGCAGAGAGTGGTAATATAGGATAAATAATTTGATGAGTTGGAAGCAAAAGAGGATTAGATTCTGGATAGACTTTCTTACTCATTTGTATGGTTGTGGTTATCACTCTCTTGCAATCTTCACGTTTCTATGACCACAAAAGTTTCACCTCTTCTTGATTTTGGGCTTCTCACTTGGGCTTCTTCTTCCTCGTGTGTGAGGTCATGGTTATATAAGGATAAGGCTGGTAGAGTTTATTATAACCAAGTCTACTATCATATGATTTGTGAACAATACAAGATTACATCTATTGTCTTGTCTGCACCATACTGTCTGAAACAGCAAAATAAAAACAGTACCGTTTGTATATCACAACCTGCCAAAACTATCTGACCATCTAATCAAGCATGTAATGATCAATCACAGTTCATATTTTCGATTGTTTCCAAAGGCGAGAGAGAAACTGAAAGGATTGCTAGAGAGCGGAAACCGAAAAGATTTTGCCAAACGATTAAGGAAAGCATTGGAAACTGATTTTGGCCGTTTTTCAGTTTCCCAGTTTTGAACAGGTATCTCAGTTTTGATGTGTAGTATGGAAATGTATAAACTCGAAGATTACATAGCAGTAGTTAATGCCCGATTTCACAGTTCTACATACCAGTGAAGTGTAAAGGCATCATTGTAAAAATGTGAAACTCGACATGGACATCAGAAACAACGCTTATAACATGCCTTTATACATGCCTTCAGAATCCTGCAACTCGAGGAAGGCGTAGAAACATAAATGCTGATGATAATCAAAACCTATTTCAAGTTCGCCATGTTACTTGCTCTCTGTTTAGAAAACCATTCCAAGCTAAAGCTAGTTATTCACAATTTCGAAGGTACATAGTCCCTGGCAGATCAGAGTTGCGAAAATAGCACTACGAGAGGAAAATCAATGAGGCTAAAGTCAAGATCAAAGGATAAACCTTACTAGAACAAACACTAATCAATAATAATAGCAAAGAGTCGGTGCAAGCTTTACATTCTTCAAGACAATGACCGACAGACATCCGGAAACCATAATCAGACCCTGAGAATCTGCAGCTTGTTGGAGAAGGCAATGGCAACCCAATCAGGCTGGGAAGAAGACCATTGAAGCTGCTCAATCTCAGCGCCAGCCGTATAAGCTAGAATTGGATCCAGACCACCTTCAACATGCTGTCCCACGGAGGAGATATCCCAAATCAACGCCTGAGAATCATCTCCAGCTGTGCAGATGTGCGAGGAGCTATGGGGAGCCCAAGCTATGGCATTGACGCTAGCCTGATGTCGCTGAAGCTCCACAACAGGAAGAGCCGGAAATCGAATATCCAGCACCACAATCTTGGCACTGCCCATGATAACAGTAGCCATGTACCTCGGGTCCTGCTTGTTCCAACTAAGTCGCACCAATGGAGTACTTGGCTCAGAACTCTCGTAAATGATCGTCGAATGCTCCTTGTCGCGAAGATCGAACACCCTAACCGATCCATCAGCTGAAACAGAGGCGAAAACGCCAACTCCACCCCAAGCAATGTCGTAAACCTCCTTGTCATGAGCAATAAGCTGAGTATCAACAACTTCACGCTCAATGTCCCAAATCGTACAAGTCGTATCGATACTAGAAGTCCCAATTCGTCTCGGCTCAGCTTCATTCCAATCAAAAGAAGTAAGCGGACCACTAAACTCACTGTTCTTGTCGCTATTAAGACAAGATTTGAGTTCAACACGGGATTGGTCATCAGAGATTCGCCATAAACGAAGGAAATCACTTGAGGTAGCGAGAAGATCAGGTCTTTGGCATTCTTTGTCGGGGATGAAACAGGTTTTGGTTGGTGGGTAAGGATGTTCGAAGCAGAGATTAGGATCAGATCGAATCTCACCATTTGATTCATCAAGCTGAACAATCTCGACTCGATTCGGATATTGCTCGATGAGGCTGGTGATGGCTAGCCGATACTTCTGGTCTCGACGAACACTCCAATTCATGGCGTAGATCTGCCATGGTGCTTCGTAAGTGTAAATCTCCGATCTTTTCTGTCGCTCATCGGACCCATCTTGGATTTGATCGCTGCTCGTAACCATTTTTGCTTCAAACCCCTAAATCTGATTTGATCCCTAAAACATAAACCCTAGATTTAGAAAAGAAACCTCCTCCTCAGCTTCGTCTTCTAATGGATATTCACTAATTTTTTTTTATTTTCTTTTTAAAAATGATATTTTTCTCTGAACGACGTCGTTTAACTGCGAACCCACTTCTGCTTCTTCATCATCCACACACGAGAGTGAGAATTGTGGGGATTATCGTTAATCCATGGCGGCTCCGTCGCCGTCTTCCCCACCAAATCTTCTCTCTCCTCCGTCTTTCCGATCAGACAAAGCCTCTTACTTTCTCAGAAATTGTTCAAATTTCTCTCAATTGAAACAGATTCATGCTAAAATCATCCGACACAATCTCAACAACGATCAATTGCTTGTTCGTCAGCTCATCAGTGTATCTTCTTCCTTCGGAGAGACCCAATACGCTTCTCTCGTCTTTCGACAACTTCAGTCTCCTTCTACTTTTACTTGGAACCTTATGATAAGATCTCTCTCTGTCAATGACAAGCCTCGTGAAGCTCTTCTCCTCTTTATCATCATGCTCTCTCATCAATCACAGCTTGATAAATTCACTTTCCCTTTTGTTATCAAAGCTTGTCTCGCTTCTTCTTCTCTTTGTTTAGGCACCCAAGTCCATGGTTTAGCCATCAAAACTGGGTTTTTCTCGGATGTTTTCTTCCAGAACACTCTCATGGATCTTTACTTCAAGTGTGGGAAACCAGATTGTGGCCGCAAGGTGTTTGATAGAATGCCTGGCCGAACCATTGTTTCATGGACTACTATGCTCTATGGTCTTGTCTCCAATTCCCAATTAGATTCTGCAGAAATCGTATTCAACCAAATGCCAACAAGAAACGTTGTCTCATGGACTGCAATGATCACTGCTTACGTTAAGAATCGAAGACCAGACGAGGCGTTTCAGATCTTTAGGAGAATGCAGGTTGATAATGTCAAGCCTAATGAGTTTACAATAGTTAGTTTGTTGCAGGCTTCTACTCAGCTAGGAAGCTTGTCTATGGGTAGATGGGTTCATGACTATGCTCACAGAAACGGATTCCCACTCGATTGTTTCCTTGGAACCGCTTTGATCGATATGTATAGCAAATGTGGAAGCTTGCAGGACGCAAGGAAAGTATTTGATGTAGTGCAGAGTAAGAGTTTAGCGACTTGGAATTCAATGATCACTAGCTTGGGAGTACATGGATGTGGAGAAGAAGCTTTGTCTCTGTTTGAACAGATGGAAGAAGAAGCAGGAATAGAACCAGATGCTATCACTTTTGTCGGTGTCTTATCCGCCTGTGCGAACACCGGAAATGTAAAAGAAGGTTTGAAGTACTTCATACGCATGATCCAAGTTTACAGCATCACACCTATTCAAGAGCACAATGCCTGTATGATTCAACTATTGGAGCATGCCCGAGAAGTAGAAAAAGTTTCAAACTTGGTTGATTCGACGTATTCTGATCCAAACCTCAACACTTCATTTGATATTGAAAGCACGGATCGAGTGAATGAAAGGCACGAAACTTCAAGCCAGCATCACATTTTATTCTCCTGATTTTGAAGGTTCAGTGTCTATTGACATAATTTTTCTCCTCTATTGAACAGATTCATAGGTAATCTTTGTAACTATATACAAGAAAAGCGTTTTGTAACTCAGGTTTACTTGAAAAATGTTTCAGAATTGTAGAATGTAGAAACATGAAATTGGATTTAGAGTGCTATGGCCTTAATTTAGCATAGTTAATGGTCTCTTTATTCTGAGTCTGATATCTCAAATCTGGTGGAATTTTCCAAGACGATCCTTGACTTTTAATAAAAATCATATTGAAACTTCCCGAGACAAGCAACGTCTGAACACAATGCATACAAGCTAGACGTAAATCTGAAATAGAAATGCATAGAGATTTTATTATTTAGAAATCATGGATGAAACTAAGATATTACATAAACTCAGAATTTTGGGTTTGAGCAACAGCAATCTCAGCTTGAGTCTTAGCCAAAAGATTTTCAGTTTTCTGAATTTGAGTTTGCAATAAATAAATAATCCCAACACATCCATAAACAGGATCTTCTACTCTGCATTTTGCTTCAAAACACAAAGATTCCACTGCTTCAGCTCTTGTCTGAACAGGAAGTTGCTGTCAAAAGATCACCAAAATCTACCATGAATACTTGTAATTTATGCAAATAATAACGTTATCTTTTTAGATATGGATTTAGAACAGATACACTAGAAGATAGATTTTGTATACCTGAAGCATTTTGGAAACATTTCCAGCACCATAGATTCTATGGATACATGCAAATTTTTGAGGATCGTTTGGAGGGAAATAAGGTGAGAAAATGCAATCTTTTGGACATCTTCTTCTCAAATATTTGCAAGCAGCACATCTTTTAGTTGGATTCATCACAGATTTTCTCAGAGAAAGATAAAGAAAGATGCAAAAGATTGTGAAATCTAGACAAGGATTTGGCTAATATTTGTATTCTTTTTCGTTTCCTTTTCTTTTCCAATAATTCAACGGCTACTTCCTAATTTCTGAAATTTTGATAACATTTACTTAAGGTAAGCTTATTAATGTTGATTCTCAATATTACCGTTGAAGTTATCTCCGTTAAGGCAATATTGATGTTACCCAATTCTCTTTGGAGAGAAATAATAATAATATTATACAATTCGATCACATATATTGGTCAAAGCAAAAGATAAACTTAAGAAACAGAGCAACAAGAGCAAGACATGTCTTCAAAATTACAGGCAAAGAAGCAACAACTTCTGGAGAAGAAGAAGCTCAAATTTCTCATACATTTAACCATATTGTTTAAAAAAAACTTGAGAGACGACATGAAATCATGTAGAAAGTACCACAGAGGAAGATAATACAGACAGAGACAAAGTAAGAAGTAAAAGCAAACTTTACTTCTCTACTTTCTTTCTTCCCCAACTTCAAATCCTTCTTGAGATCTTATACCACATTTTATACGGCTTAATCTGAATCTTCATAAACTTCACCGTCCGATAATTCATCGAAAGTCCTCATATCAAGCTGGTACCGCAACAATCCACCAATTCCGCCAAAACCTCTGCAAAATTGTGATCCTTCTTGGGATTTGTTAGTCACAAATTCAAGGGTACAACCAAAGCGTTTATACTCATTAGCAAACCATTCAAGCAGAGGCATCTTCTCTTGAACTTCCAACTCAGCATTGGTCTCTGCATCATGGAAATTGCTTTGATCGTTCTCTTGATCCTTTCCCAAGTGCTTAACCACTATTTCCCCGGTCGTGCTGTTCTTTAATGCATACCTATTGATATCCAGATTCTCCCACACTATCAGAGTTTCAACAGCACCCATGTCTAGAGCCTTTAAAGTATCATCAACACCGAAAACATATTTCCCGGTGTCTTGACTAATCTCCTCAAAGTACTTCCCAATCAATTTCTTTTCTTGTATGAACTTCACATTAGACAGAATCTCAGCAGACAACTCAATTGCTTGGTTGAAACCATTCTCTCCTCCGTAAGAAACATCAACCACATTCAATATCTTAGCTTGAAGACGAGGATCAAACAATTCTGATTGGCTTAGCTCGGTCTTGAAATCCGCAGAACCAGCAAGTATTAGACCAGAGACATTAGGCTGACTCGTAGCTGGATTTATGTAAAACTGAGTGGCAAGCTCCGCGGTTTTCCTCACATAGTTATGTCTCTTCTCCATCCTAAGACGAGCAAAACGGAGCGCAGATTGTCCTCCTCTTCCGTGCTTTTTAGGGAGATCGACAGTGAATTTGTGAAGAACCTCTCTCGTATTCCCACTCAAAGTACCAAACAATGTTCCATTTCCATCCATAACAATGAAACCAAACTTGTCATCAGACTCTAGAAGCTCGTTTAAAGGCTCGGTGTGGAACTTATTGTCACATAAGTACAAGGAAGCATTTATGGGTTTAAAAGGCTCGAAATCAATCGTCACTTTCTTCTCTTTACCATCGTCAGTAACAATGGTGCCCGTATATAGAACAAGACCATTGGGAGGGACTTTATTATAGAGCTTCAATCTCTGTTGAGCTGAAGTAATGGCAGATAAAACGGATTGACGGTTTACTCGACTCTTGATATTTGAAGCCGTTCCGTATTCATCAGCAAGCATCTTGGTGACACGAGAAACCTGATCTCGAGGAGGCATTATAAGAGAGATCATACTTGTTCCATTACCTCTTGCGGTTTCAAGACCCTTGATCAGTTTCTTAATCTTCCAAATCTCGATGTTCTTATCTGATTCTTGTTCTGCCATTTTCTTTTCCTTCAAGCTTGAGACAGAGCACGGGAATCAAAACAACGAGCTAGATAAACACAAAAACAAAAAACAAAAATCGAAGATTTAGAAGAAGTAAGCATCAGTTTCTGTTCATCTTTGAACAGCTTGAAATTGAGTAAACGAGTAAACGGAATCGATTGATCTGAGCAGACCCAGATTGAAATTGGAACAAAAGATCAAAACTTTAACATGCAAAGATTAATTCGATACGCAGAGAGATCGAAAACGAGAAGATTCACGTACCTGTCTCTCTCTCTCTCTCTCTCTCTCTCTCTCTCTCTCTCTATCAGCGATTCTCGCAGCTTCTCAACCCAGAAATGACTCTCCTTTAGGGTTTTTTTTTCCCCGGTTTCTACCCCTTCCCAACGAACACGTGAGTTTCACGTGAAGAACATATGAAGTAATTTCGATTCTGTATTTTTTTCTTTTTTTCTTTTAACGCGGGACGGATTATGGATGGGCTGAAATCGGAGCGAGCATGGGCTTGGCTTTAACGTGAAAGGTCCATTGTAAACGGATTCTTGGGCTGTTCTTTTTTTTCTTGTTTTTCCTTTCTCAAAAGTGTAATTCCAATTTGGTTTATGATACGTTAAAACCTCTATAAATTTATAATATTGGGATTTCAAAAAGTTATTAATTTATAGAAATATTAATTAATCAATAGAGAGAAAAAAATGGTAGTCCATAATTTTTTAAAATTTTCCTTCATATGTTGTTATATTAAATTTAAATAAATCCATTTGCATAAAAATGCTATAGATTTATGATAATACATATTATCTCATTTGTAAAATAATTATATCTTCTATCTCAATAGAATATATATTAATAGTATACTAGATTATTTAAGTAAAAATAATACATGCTCATAAGTTTAAAATTTAGAAGAAATAGTGTATATTATTTTTAATGTTGATGATAATGTTGAAAACGATACTACGGTACATTTGAAAACAATTACGTGTAAAGAATAATTATCGCTTCTAGAATTTTACACATATTTTGGATACATATCGAGAAGATAATGCTAAGAGTTCTTGATACAATAACTAAAATTATAGATGAGCTCCAACGTGATTCCAACTTTAAGTAAAAATATATAACATTTGAGTAATATTTTAGTACTCATCTTAGTTAGTATGCATGAATTTTGTTAATTTTTACACTGGTCTAACTCAGAATCGAAAAAAATTATTATTTTATCGTGTTTATTAATTTATCGAGTATCAATTTATAGAAGTTGTACTGTATAAAAAAACACATACATAAATTGGTATGAATTAAATTAGTAGGTATTCAACAAAAAGAATCTTATTATATAAAGCAGGATACTCGACGTGAGCGTGACACGTGAAAAATTGTAACTCACGAGATTTTGACAAGTGTCAATTAGACGATTAGATTCTAACACGTGTCAAATATTTAAATATGTAATGAATTACTGTGTTCGATATCAAAATTGTTAATTACCAAAAAATAGAAATAACTTAAAATGGAAAAAATCAAACACAAAATAATTTTACAATTGCATAAAACCTCTCTGCGAATAATTATATAAGATATTTAGTTGAAAGCAATTTAAAAAAAAATATAGAAATTTAACATAAAAACAAAAATTAGAAAAAAGAAAGACAACAAACTATATAATTAAAAAAAAAATTACCATATATGTATATACCTAAGGAACACAAAATAATTGATCACGGAAAGAAAGAGAATTAGATCAAGGAGAAGAAGTAAAGATAAAGAAAAATCGGTTAGTGGTATGTTTTACAGGTTTGAAGTTTACAACATAGCGTCATAACATGTAAGAATAATTTAATTATTATATCAAATAGTTTTATGATTTAAGCCAAATTTATACGTATCAAACGTACATATTTTATTAATTTCTAAATTCTTCAAATTATATATGAGATTATACTATGAATGAAAATGGAAAATATTTAAAATATTTATAATTAATTGTGTGCATAAATATGAACTTAAAAATATCTATATTTACTTTATTGTTATATCTCATATCTCACATATAAAGTAAATATCTATATATGTGAAGTGTATTTACTTTATTGATTTCCAAATTCTTCAAATTATATGAGATATGAGATTATACTTCAAATTATATATGAGCCTATTTTTCATTGTTTCTAACCTTAGTTACTATATTATCTAAGTTCGTTGTTTGAAATAAGAAATGATCTACTTTTTTCCAAAATATTATTTAAACCTAACTATTTATTATAAATCAAATAATCATTGCATTGCGAAGGTTCTAATCTAGTCTTTTATAATCTAGTACGTGTGTATATATAGATTTTTTTTTGTAACTAGAAGATTTCGGACCTGCACTCGAATAATTTCCATAGTGAATTTATCTATCGAGCACATTCATTGGATTTTCCAATAGATAAAAAATTCTTCACTAATATTTTTTTTCTGCAGTGAATAAACTCGTTGCGTGTTGAGCGAGCCACTCTGACCTTGTGTTTAATCTCGAGGTGAATTTGCGGGAAACTGCAGCCAAGAGCCATGCCCACCCTTGAAATTGGTCAGTGTTGGCTTTGCGGCGCATGTGAAGAGTTGTCGATCGAACCTCCAATACTAATAAAAACAAAAATTAGAGTGTATAAATCATATATATTGAAAAAAAGTCATAAAAAGGAATAAAGAGAAAGAAATAGGTAGAAATTAATTAAAAGGGGATGGTCACATGCGCGTGCGATATAGATTTTGATTAAAGAGAGCCGAAATGGACGGTGATAACACACTCTATCACTCTCATCTCCTTCCTCACATTACTCATGACTTTTGTATATATACACACATATTGGTATATGAGATATATATGTACGCACCTATATATATATATATATATAGGCACCTTCAAATACTTAAATTACTTGTCAAACTAACGTTAATATAGTCAGTGCCGCCCTGTGAATGTGAAGACCACAAACCCAAAAAAAAATTTATGGGCCGGTTTGTAAAATTAAAATGATTTGTTAGATCATAGACTTGAACTCATGAATTCAAATTTTTTTTCCAAAATCACTAGCACTACACTACAGAGACATTTTGTCAATTTTAAGGCCGGTAAATTACATTTATTATTTTGGACTGAAAACACAAATTTTTAATGTTTTTCCCCGGGACCGATACTAACTGTAGTCATATGTCTTACAATCATATAGCCATAGGTTTTCGTTGTTTTTTTGTCCAACGGCATCCACCACATTTTTTTTCTCAACTTTTTACAGGAAACTAGAATCAAATTTATATTCTCAAAAACTCTTGCAGAAATAGCAATTACTGCACTTGTGCTAGCGGATCCAAATAGGTTTTCGTAGTTAAAAATATCAATTTAATTGAATATAACATGTAGTTTAATAGTTTGTGTTGGTGTTTTCATTGTATTGCAATCCAGATTTCAATCCGCATAATACGTTATTAATATAAGAAAAAGCATCAATTTAATTTTTAAATTCAGTATGTCAACCAAAATTTATTCTAATTTTTACATGTGAAGACATTATTTTTGATTATTCGACAGTATGTTAATGATCTATCGATGATATATTTTCCTAAAGAAATTTACTCACGCATATATTCTTACTTCAAATATTTATTTTAGTTTTCTAACAATCTATCTTGTGATTGATGGATGATTATTGTTATATTAAAAGTTAGGTTTCGTGGTTAGTAGTTATAAAATTATAGAAGAGAATGTGGTCTTTCCACCAAAGCCAATGTATTATCAGATGGTTCTACCTCCACTAACAAATAATTCTAAAGTCTAAGACTCCTTTTTGTCTGTAGCTTTTAAGGATATTAAAAAAAGTTCTTATGTTACTAGTTTTGTGAATGTATATTCTCTCAATTCTGACTTCTCGAGCGTTTTCTTTTTAAAATGTTATCTTCCAATTTTTCGACTTTTTCGTTCAAGCATTTTCTAGTGTTCTTTTCTTCATACATAAATATCAACTTGCTAATTTTGGTTTTAATTATAAAATGGTAAAGTTGCACATTCACTTTACACTTTTGTTTCTTTTAAGATATCAACAAGGATATTAATAATAGTTAGAAAAAAAAAAAAAAAACAAGGATATTAATAGATTATTTTAAAATCCTGAACAATATGTGGACATTAATTAAAACATTTTTGTTCATTTTACATACCACACTCCGTCGGATTTATTTTAGCTGGTAAAATAGTAATATATTAATTAGAATACCAACTTCAAACAAACATTATCATTATGACATTTTATTACAAGCAATCTGTTAAATAGTATTAAACCTCTGAAATTGAAATCATACGTCATAACACTATAGAAAAAGGCTGATACAAGAGCCATCACCTTCTCACATTCACAAAAAGTTGCAGAAGGGAAGCAAAAAGAAACATCATAATCTCCCCAAATAAACACAAACTAAAAAAGAAAATATATAAACATAGATGCCTATAATCGGTGTCATAACTGATATCTAGAACGACCACCTGATCTCTAGCACGAAAATATATATAACCGAAAAGTTAAAATCTCTTCGGCTAATATAATAACCCTATATTTTGATTTAAGGGCAAATTTTACCATGGGACGAAGTAATAAATCTCTTGGGATAATAACCACCACTCTTCTTTAAGCAATAACCAATGCTTGAAGGAACCAAAGGCCCTTGTGTTTTGCCGTACGAGTTCCAACACAAAGCTTGTTGTTGCTGATGTGTTTGTAAACCTCTGATTCCTCCGGAAGGTTTTAGTCTTATATCCATAAGTTCCACGTCCATGCATGGCACGTTGTTGCTGCATGCGATACGTACCGGCTGCACCGTGAAACTACCGACGATGTTGTTGTATTTAACGCCGGAAATCGACACGGCACCGGTCTGATTCTTACACTTGGACTTGTCGCAGTAATATTGATCTATTACTATCGGTACCTGCACGTCCGTTACTTGTATGTTCGAGAATGTTAGGTTCTTGACGACTCCTAATCCTCCCTGCGGATATTAGATATTTTGTCATTCACAGAAAAACTACTATCAAACTCTATGTTATAAATAAAACATTTGTCCCAAAACCGTGTTGAAAATGAACAAAACATATTTTAAATTTCATATATATATATATATATATATATATATAATTTTATTGGTGTTATAAATAAATGTCTCACTATGTTTATACTTACAAGTGTCATAAGATTTTTTCACACAAATTAAAAAAATAATTAAAATTTCTGTTTTACCCTTAATTAATTCACTATATTATTTGATGTTACTAATTAATGAACTAAAAAAGTAAGGGTAAAACTAGAAATATTGTCATAAATCTATATTGAAAATACAAAATGAGACTTAAAATTCAAAATAAAATAAAATTTTAACTCTAAAACGACACTTAATACAAAACGGAAAAAATATAGTAAATGTACCTGCCAAGTCTTGATCCGAACACCTGCAAGAGTGTTCTGTATAGAGATATCCTCCACAATGATATCAGAAACACATGCCACACTCTTATCTTTCCCTAGACCTCCTATGCTGATCATCACAACCCAAAATAAATACAAAAAACAAATCAGTAAAAACTGAAAAAAAGAATGTATTAAAAATGCTCATTTTTTAAAATGCTCATTGTTTTGTTTTAAATATGTGTGTGTATATACAAACCTGATGCCATGGCCAGGGCCACAACTGATGTGGTGAATATGTACATTGGAGGAGCCGGTTTGAATGGATACACAGTCATCTCCTGTATAAAATGCTTATTAAAAAACATTAACATTTAAATTTAGAATTAAATCCTGCCCAAATAGATGAATAATATATAACTATAATAGTAATTATTAAAGTTATTATAATATGGTTTGTGTTTAGTATTTAAACATTTAGAATCTCTGGTCCTTGTAATCTCTCTTAATTTATATATAAATATTTAAACATTTAGAATCTTTGGTCCACATAATCTCTCTTAATATATATTAGCCATAAATTAAAGAAAAGAGAGCTTTTTCATTCTGCATGCTTGCTTGTTTGCATAAAAAGTTAGTTTGGGTGGCAGTTATACCGTTAAATGTTGTTGGTCTTAATTTATAAACTAAAGCCAATGATGTCTTTTCCTGTTTTAAAAAGTCTTTATTTTATAAATACTTTTTAAAAAGCTTTACATTACTTTATCTCCATTGTCCTAATATTTTTTTCACTTTGGCGTCTACAACGTGGCAACCACTATGCTCAATTATGGTTTTATACAATTTTCTATTTATGTATTTCAATTGCATGGAATGATAGAGTCGCATAATACTGGAGCAATGGAAGGTACGGTAGAACAAAATTAAATCTTTAACTTTTTTATATGTAATAGTTGAAATATCCTTTTTTGTCTTTTCAAAAAAAAAAAAAAGAAGTGTTTTTATGTTATGACTACGTAACTACTTATTTTATATATATATATATATATATATATATATATATTAATGGTAAAAAAAAATCGACGGAAAGTTATAATATTTTGTGGATTATACGAATTACCAACCATAATCTACCAATCAAAAAGATTTGAAGGTCTTTATATATAAATTATAGGCACATTGTTTAAGTAATTGTGTAGCTTTAATATGACATATATATATCAATATTTTTTAATAAGATCGGGTTAATTTTCTTAGGTTTAGAGTAATCATATGAAAACTTCACATTCTATATGTATGGTATTTTTCTGTTACTTTATTAAGAAAATAAATGGAATTTAAAGAGTATTAATTACCGCAAGCGATGTTAGAGTGTTGAATCTCGACGTTACGTGTGTTTTGGAGGTGGATTCCGTCGGTGTTAGGGCTATTTTCCGGCGAAGAGATGGTTATGTTGTTGACTTTGACTCCGTCGGAATTATCAAACTTCAGGTGACACAGTGGGCTGTTCACGATGCTTATGTCACGGACCGTCACGTTATCACTTGCATAAAACCTAAGTGCCTATACGTGTAAAATAAGCCATCGGTAGGCATACCATTTTTTATATATATAAATTACAATTAGATTTTGATACCATTATCAAACGGGGTCAACTGTATATACACTCACCGTTGGTTTCATTGGTGGGATATACTTATTTCTCTTCTGAAAAAAGAAAGATAAAGGGCAACAACAATTAGAAAATAATTCAATATAGAAGTTTAAGAAGTTATCAAACTAGTACAACATATGAAAATGTTATTTTTCCTTTTACATTAACTTGATAATTAAATTGGGATGATATAAGACATGTAAAATCCTAAGTCCTAACCATATCTAAAACAAAAGACAGAATTGCTTAAGAAAGTTTATTTGTTTGTGTTTTTGTATTTTAATTGATTGAAAATCTATATAGATTTAATGATTTTAAAATCAAACATGTGATTTTTAATTAGTATTAATTAGAAATCGATCATAATAACAATTTAACTTGAAAACATTTCCAACTTTACTAAAATTCAAGAAATCGAATCCGTGTTTTTTTGGGGACGAAATCAAATCCTTGTTAAAATCTAATATTAATTCAAATATTAAGCATTGTATCCAGATTTAAATCCGATAATCTACTATACGTATATATCGAAAAAATAAAATAAAAATAGAAGCGTACCTGAGTTTGATAAGTGTCCAAGTTCCACCAGTTAGAGCCACGACCATCAAGAGTCCCTGAGCCTTGGATAGTGACATGGCTGATCCATTTGAAGTTAAGCCATTGAAACAAGCTTGACTTAGGCCATGACCCTATCTTCTCCGGAGCCACCAAGGTTCCTTCTATTTGAACCACTGTCTCCTCCTTGCAAGGCCCTTGCAGCGTCACCGCCTTCACCATAAACTCTTTCCCTGCCGGAATCTCCACCTTCCCTCCGGCCACTTTGCAAGCCGCCTTCCACGCTCCGACCAGTGCCTACGCAGCCACCAATTATGTTATACGAACGCTCTAATAATACAATGACATACAATGAGAACGGCAGAACATTCTCTTCTATCTTTGTCAGAAAATATCTAAATATCATTAAAAGTTTAAAACCAAAAAAAAAAAAAATCTAAGTATTTGGTCCGACAAGTATTTTTTAGTTAGCAGTAAAACTGTTTTAATAATTAATCATTGACCGAATATCAAAACATTAATTGATATTGAAAATATATGAATTATGTTTGTGGATACCTTTGAGTCGTCGGAGACTCCATCACCCTTGGCACCGAAGGAGAGAATGTCGAAAACGCCCTCGTCCGTGGACGGGTACGGTGCCGGTGCACGAGAGCCGGTAGGGGTATTTTTGGAATGACGATGGTGTTTGGGTTTGATCTTCTTGACGTGATGTTTACGGCCCTCGACGGAGATGGTGGAGATGGCGGCGGCTACGATAATGAAACCGAGCAGCATAGCTAAAAGTGGGGAACTCTTTCTTGTCTTCATATTTTCTTATATATATTTTTTGTTATGTTTTGATTCTTTTTTGTTGGTGGGGAAGGAAATGGTTATAAGAAAGGTAGTTTATATAGCAAAACTTTCACCAAACTGACCCTTTCTCTTGTATTATTTTCAGAAGTACCCTTTATAACTTCAAAAGAATTTTTGTTTTTGTTTTGTTAAAGTTATAACCAATATATAAACTAGAGGAGAGTGCATACTAGATAACCGTGAAAATCAGGATACTCGTAACCAATTTGTATTTGAAAGATAGTGTGTATTTTTAATAATTGGATTTGATCTAAACGTTCCAAACATATGTACTGCATGCACGAAAAATAATACATTTTTATTTTTATAAAAAACACAATTTTGTTAAGATTTCTATAAAATTACCAAAGTGAAAATTAATTTCTACACAATTTTAATTTTTTTTTTGTGATATATATTTTGGATCATTACAGGTATTCGATATATTGCGTGTACTCAGCAATCGTTATAATAAAATTTAGATCTCCAAATATCTATAAAAGTTTGGAATATATTTCAGTACCTCGTATAACTTTCTTACATATACCATAAATATATGAACCAATTCACCCACAAAAATACCGTATATCTGATTCTCCAGGAAGTAAGGTGTTGATTTTGATTTCTACATACTAAATCCAGTTTTGTTACCAATCATGTTTTACATGTTGGTGGGTGGATCTATACAAAACTCGCAATACCCAAGGTTTTTTATCTTCTTAAGTTTCTTTTTGAGACATTATTATAAAACTTTAGAAAATTTTCCCAAAACATAATAGACTATAAATTCTAGTTCTTTAACTCTACACGCACAATTGCGACCACACTGCAACCAATTAGACACTTAATTTCTTTCTACACTTTTCATAGGTTTAAAATACATTCTTTTCCGTACGTCCATTGTTAATTAATTAATATTATCACGAACAATAATTTGAAGCCTTTTTTTAATTCTTGAATAGGTTACAAACTAATAGAAAGATGAAAAACTATAGTGTAAAGACCAATACTTAAATGTGTTGCTACACAAAATCCAAAATGGTAACACAAATGCCAACTAAAAAGCGTTGGAGCATTATAAAACTACCCAATTTACCAAATTGTAGAAAGTGTAATAGTAAAATACCTAGTTCTCTAATTTAACTTTTAAAAAGTACTCATTTACCAAATTTTCTCAATAAAAAATGACCAGAAATCTACAATGCCGTATTTATGTATGTCTATATATTCTTTATATATTATGAAAGATGCATGAAACATCTTAGTTTTAATTTACTTTATATGCAGAAAGGTGCATATTATAGTAAAAAGAAAACCAAGAGCTGAGAATTAATAATATGACACAGATTATGTTATGGATGATTTTTTATAAGACCCCTAACAAAAAGATGGTGAATTGTTGAGTAATAATTAATTTAAATGAGTTAATGGGGAAATGACCTGTAACATTGGCAATTGCTTTGTTCCTCAATCATTAGTAACCGTTATGCACTCTTACATTATAAAAGTTAAAAGACCTTATCCAAAACTTGCATTACCTATAAATAGTTTGGTTCCAAAAGTTAATTAAATTATTTCAATGTACTTCGCTAATTCAACTGACTCAAATGTGATTAATTAGCTTAATCAATTAGGGACACAGTGTATTAGATCATTTGGATCTAAGTTTTAATACAACTATATATTAAGAAAGTTTACACCTTGTAGGTATACGAAAATTATTATTTTTATTAAGAAAGTTTATATGTATGATATTTGTTAAGTCTAAAAACATATGTGGATTAAAATTCGAACTTGTAGTATAATTGTTTCCACTAATATTGTTTATGTGTTACCGCGGATCAATCCGTGATTTTGATGATGTGGTATATGTTAATTGTTGACAAAGAATTATGATTAAAATAAGAAAAACTTTCTGAAATAATATCTTACTATTTATTTACGAAGAGACAAAGAGGATATATAGAAAGAAAAAATAATTATCTATTACACAATTATTATCATTTTTAATGCAAAAGCTTTAATGTTAAGTTGCCAAAAGAATACTAAAACCAAAGTTGGGTGTTTGGTGAATTAAAAAGGTTATGAGTTTAGGAGTTAGGACAAAATTAAGTTGGCAATACACCACTATTCCCTAATGAACTTTAGTGAATTATTGATTTAAATCTAAATTGCAAAATTGAAGTCATTACAATATTGGTAAAGTAGCGCTCGAAACGATATTCTTCAATAAGAAAAATGTTTATATGTACTGAAAATACATGAGGTATCATATTATAAAATACAGTGTAATCATGTGGTCCCTATATATTATGCTATTAGTTCTTAAAATATTTTATTACAATCAAATAATCAATTTAGTAACTTGAAAATAAATTAGACAAAAAACAACTTAAAAATAATATTCAATAATTATAAAAAAACAATACACACGGGTTAGAATTCATTTATTATAGTAATCATAATTTATTTATCTTAAAATTTTGTTTTCTCCTTACCTAAAATTTGTATTATTATGGATTTTTTATTTGTCTGTCATATATATATATATATATATATATATTTTTAAATATGGTTACAAAAGATTTTACTCTAAACATGTTGCCATCGTTGTATCTTTCTTACCAGAACTCATCTCCCAATCGTCACGTTATTTTCTACCCTTAGTTTTTACTCCTAAGAACAACTTTGTAGAACTCGCATAAGCTCTGGACTTATCAATTGGAACGCGCCGAATGACATGTTGATGGTTTTGCTCTGAGAACCCAACTTTCTCTGGACATATTTTGGCAAATACTCATCCTCAAGCCTTGGAGGCGCTGTAAAAAATGAAAGAGGTGAGATCGCATCACCTGCTTTCAGCTCCGGAGTGTCCATTGATTTCGACCTTTTCCTATCCCAAGTTTCCAACGTCGCGAGGAGCTGACTTAGCTATATTTATTCGCTCCATTTGAGAAACCCATGCACCGTGATCTGAAATTTCTATGCCGTTGGTTTTTGCATTGTCCATAACTATCGTCGCAAACATCGATATCCACAATCAGATAAACTGATCGCTCTGATACCAATGATAAGCCTAGCTTATCGAGAAAAATAGAGAAGAGAAAATCAGAAGAAAAGAGAAGAGAAGATAGAAGAAATTGGAGATAGAGATGAAGAAATGGTGAGAAGATTTGGTGGATTTGAGAGAACCACTCTCTTTACTTAGTTGATCAATTCTTTGATCAAAATATTTACAACGACAAAGAGAACATAAAATATAGAGCTTTAATCTCAATCTCAATTCTTTTTGATTTTTTTTTAAACGAAAACTTGAGTAAAGATCAAGAGACCTTAATGAATCAGAAAATTACACGATCCAAATATAGATCCAAACTCGAACCCGGACCCAATGAAAAAATCCTGAAATATCTATCCTAAAAATAAATAAAAACCTAACTTTTTGTTTTCCTCTTCCTCGACAATCATCTTCTTCTTCGCACTCCCTTCTTCTTCTTCACAGCCATTATCCACACCACACTCCCGCACATCTTCAAGCTTTCAATTCCAAGTTTTCTTTGCTCGAGTTGTCAGATCTCGGCCTATGAATGGTTAATTTGGTAATGGCATTTTAGTTTATTGGCCTTCGTGACGCTGGATGATGATTTGTGTCTCTCTCTCCTCCATTATTCTGTGTTCTCGCACCTCTCGTCTTCTTTGTTGGCTGAGGAGTATACATTGACGGGAGATGGAGGTCCATGGCTCCGGTCTTGGGCGAATTCTATTGTTGGCGTTGTGTATATCTGGGATTTGGTCTGCTTACATCTACCAAGACATTCTACAGGAAACTCTATAAGTAAAATTGTTCCATCAATCGATCTTTGTGTTTTCGTTCACCGATTATTCCCATCTTCATTGGTCGATTTGGTTTCTTGTTGCTAATTTTAGATCCTTAGTAATTCTACATTACGGGTGATGATTTGTAACTCGAAATATGTGGTTTGGAATTTGTTCTTGAACCTTATGCAAGTATACTTGTATTCGAAACCTGTGGTTGAATTTCTAGAGATATAGCTGCAAATACACTTGCATGTGGTTGAATTTCTAGAGACATAGCTGCACAAACTTGTTATTGATCCGTATCCGTATGCAAAAGCACTTCCGTATTCAAATGACGTGGTTGGAAAGTCTAGAGATATAGCTGCAGGGACTAAGAAAATTTATTTTCTGATTAGGTTCACAAAGAAATTCGGTCCAGATGAGAAGAGGTTTGAGCACATTGCATTCTTAAACTTGGCTCAAAGCGTAGTCTGCTTTGTCTGGTCTTATATAAGTGAGCACTTATCCAATTCCTTCTAGTTTATTTTATCATCAAATACAGACCAATGGGGCTGAAATGTCTTTCTCTGCAATCATTGCATATTATTAAGCTTTTGATTTATTTTTTTCAGACAAGCTCTAAAACAATCAGCAAGCTAGCACATCCAAATCCTCCCCTCGGTTACACACTTTGCTTCTTAAACCTTGCCTTTGACGGATTCACAAACGCTACTCAAACCTATCTTCAGGCAACGCCGTTGTTGCAAGCTAGATTTCAGCCAAGTCGGTTCCTAACAGTCTTTGCCTTAACTGAAGCAAATAAACGAGAAGAGAGTTCGAAAAAGGATGTTGGGATTGCAAAATAGTGTATTTCTAGTGTAAACATTAACTTTGAGAGGCAACTAAACCCGAAAAATTGGGTTTATTAGGTACAAGCAAGAACTTGATCAGATGCTAGATTTCTGTATTTGGAATGCTTTTGTAACGTTGAACTCTTCAGGTACTGATGGGTTTATTAGGTAATTGTATGGTTTAACTTGTCTTTTGGTACTACTATAAATTGTTGGTATAACTATGATATTAACTAGAAAAATAAAAAATATTTTAAAAATGTGTATTCAGCATATAACGCATGTTAAAAAAAAGAAAAAAAAATTAACACATTTAACACATTCGCTGTCAAAGCAATAAAAAATATTAAAAGTTTACTAATAATTATAATGGATCTTCTATTAGCACTGGTATGCATATTTTTGTATTTTGGCAGTTTACACGTATAATTAGTTATACCGTGTTAAAACTCTAATTTTGGTAGTTGTATATATGAAATGATTCAGTTTAATTATATTTCCTATAATTTTATAGAGTAACATATCTGAAAACATCAATTTTGTTTGTTTCACATAACAATCAGGCTTGTATTCACACATTAACCATAAGTATAAGGTAATTTTAGTAAAAAACATATTTTTGTATAAGATCAGTATTTATACTCATGTATACCCAGTGGTACCATAGTAGAAAGTACACATAAATGTACTAATAAGTAAATGGTACACAATTAACCAATAAGTATACATAAAGCAAAAATATAAAGTACAGAAAATGAACCAAACAGTTATACCAGTTATACTTAGTTGTACCAGAGAGAAAGAATACACACAATGAATCAAACAGTTATATCTAGTTGTACCAGACATAAAGAATACACAAAATGAGTCACATAGTTACACCAGTTATACAAAGTTGTACAAAACAGAGAAAACACAAAATGATTCAACAATGTTGGCATGTCATGTGACAGGGCACCACATGGCACTTTCTCTCTCCTTCCTACGTGATTCAACAATGTTGAATCTTTTCAACTCAAATTAATTCACATGAGATTTAATCCTTTTTTCATGTTGAATCTTTTCAACTCAAATTAATCCACATGAGATTCAACCTTTTTTTCAACAACCTCACGAAAGCAACTTAACAGTTGAATTCCATTGTAAATAGTCTAACCAACACAAAATAAAATTGTTACATCAGTCATCCATAAACACGTGTAGAGCTAAAGGGAGTTCGTCTGCTATGTGGCAGCTACAGGGCCAGCTCTAAAGCATGGTAGGAGGGGCCCATGCCTAGAGCCCACACAATTTTTTTAAAATCCTTAAAAAAAAAATGACCCAAAACCAAAAAAAAAAAAAATCACACTAAAAAGGCTATTTAAAAAAAATTATACTAAAAGGACCCAAATTTTTTTTCTCTGCCTAGAGCCTTATAAAGAATTAAGACGGGCCTGGGCAGCCATGGGTGCAGCATCAAAACTCAGCGCAATCTTCGTATCTGCAATTTCGTAACTAGTCTAGCTAGACTCTAGAGTTTTCCCGAGTCCCATATTTCTGATAGTGGCTTGTCCCAAGTCCAACCACATATTACTCCCACCAATAAAACAATGCACATATGTAAAATGCACAGAGGGATACAATCACCAAAAAGATAACACAAGAACCCACAAATCAAATGCCAAGTGGCAGATGATGTTCTAAACACACGGCTCTTTATAATCCTCTCTCCCTCACAGCTTCTACGCCATTTCAACAAGCCCCACAGACCCACACATGCAAGACAGTAAAAGAATCATCATAATCTTTTAACAATGGCTTCCACTGCTCTCTCCACCGCAATCGTAAGCACATCTTTCCTCCGCCGTCAACAAACACCGATCAGTCTCAGTTCTCTCCCCTCAGTCAACACTCAATCTCTCTTCGGTCTCAAATCCTCCATCGCACGCGTCACTGCCATGGCTTACAAGGTCAAATTCATCACACCAGATGGAGAAAAGAAAATAACTTGCGACAAAGACGTCTACGTCCTCGATGCGGCGGAGGACGCCGGATTAGACTTGCCATACTCATGCCGTGCCGGAGCTTGCTCCAGTTGCGCCGGTAAAATCGTCTCTGGAACCGTTGACCAGTCGGACCAGAACTTCTTAGACGATGACCAGATTAACCAAGGCTTTGTTCTCACTTGTGTCGCTTATCCTACTTCTGATGTCGTCATCGAAACCCACAAAGAAGAATCCATGGCTTAAACAATCTTTACTAGTTTTAAACTTCTTGATGATGAACTTGATAGAATCATCACATTTGAGAATAAGCTTCATGTATAAACCCTATATATATGTAAGGAATATAATTTCTTTTCCTATTATGTGGTCTCAATCGAATTCAAAATTTCGCATCGTCAGATTGCGACGTGGCGAAAATTGGATCGCCAGATCAAAAAACATCAGAGCCGTTGAAAGGCAACGGCCATAAATACCCGCCAAGTTGAAAAAAAAAAAACAGATATAAAAAGGAAACAAAAGAAGAGAATGAAAAGTAGTTTGGTGGTGTTTTAACTGATGGATTATGATGGTGTTTATGTCTTCATTGATTAAGTTTCTGGGTTCTGGTTTGGTTTGGTTTGGAGTTACAGTGGATACTTCCATGGACCACTTGTCTGATGAAATGTCTCTGTGAAGATAAACTCATAAGCCAATCTTGCTTGCCAAGGCTAATGACTAGTTTATCATGAAAGAATAATATTTTACTGAATTTAAATTTTGTTTTTAATTTTTAAATAGACCTAAGAAACTTAGTTTGTTTTAAGTCTCCACTTGACTATTATTTATTTAAATAACCAGATTGTTATTACTTATTGATAACTAGAAATACAAGACCTTAGTTTTTGATCTATTCCAGTCAATTTCTGGCAGGAAATGGAGCTTGAAACACTTAAAAAGGCTTTTTAAGAATGGATAGGTTTGGTCCTTTTCTTCTATAGCTTAGTGACCATTCATGCTCATCAGTCAAATGCTGATTACAAGAGTTTATGGCAAAACTGCAAACTGAGCTTATGATGGATACGGGACGTAACCAATCTCTTAGCCTCACGGGATGTTAAATCAACGGTACATAAACTCTAAACCCTTGAACTCTTTCATACATGTTGTGATGATCCTCAGCTATTGTGCTTATCTCATAAAAGCTGTTGAATATGGTTGAGAAGAAGGAAATCAACAGATATATGCTGGCACGAATCAAGGAGAACATAGTAAATGCATACAGGGGAACTTTGCCTTGTTCCTCGATCATCAGTCCTCCAATGGTTGTTACATTTATGAATGTTTCCTCTGTGCTAAGTACTACATGTGTGGGTCGTTTCCATTAATATTGTAATAAAGTGGGGACCATTAAAAGGGGAAGGCTTAATAATTTTGATTTCTATGATTCATAAAGTAGCATCTTTGGACTCATGCACTAATGCACAGTTCTTCTCTTTTCCGGAGACATCATTATTCAAAAATCTTTTCATATCTTTCTTCCTTTCTAATAATTGCCTAGCTTCTGGGTTTGTTCTGTGAATTTCGCTCGTGTGTGCAGCAATGGGAGGCTGTTTCTCTGTCTCAGTGTCATGTGATCAAGTGGTTAATCAAGTCTCTCAATGGTTGTGCCTCAAGGGGAGTTATATTCACAACCTCGCCCAGAATCTTAGGAGGAAGACGTTTGTGTTGTTGTTGGATGATATATGGGAGAAAGTGAACTTAAATGTGACTGGAGTCCCGTATCCGAACAGAGAAAACGGATGCAAAGTAGCATTTACCACCCGCTCTCGAGATGTGTCTGGAAACGGACAATGCCTGGGATTTGTTCAAAAAGAAAGCCGGGGAAAACACATTGGGAAGCCACCCAGACATTCCCCAACTCGCAAGAAAAGTTGCTGGAAAATGCTGTGGCCTACCATTGGCACTCAGGGTCATCAGCGAAACTATGGACTGCAAAAGCGCAGTACAAGACTGGCATCAAACAAAGGTACAAGATTGTCTTATAGATAAAGAGGGGTTGGTAGAGTACTGGATAGGTGAGGGATTTCATAGATGAAATAAAAGGCAGAGAGAGAGCGCATCAAACAAAGGTTATGAGATACTCGAGATCCTTGTCGATGCAGGTTTGTTGTTGGAGGAAGAAAAGTCTAAATCAGATGTGAAAATGCATCATGTGGTAAGGGAGATGGCCATATGGATAGCCTCTGATCTCGGGAACCAAAAAGAGAGATGTATCGTACAAGCTGACGCTGAGATATCTTAACTTGACATCGACAAAGATAGAGCGACTACCTGTTGGTGTACAAGAGTTGAAAATGCTCATACATTGAGTGGACGAGGAGCTTTTTTGAGAGTTTATAGGGAATATCAAATTTGTCGAGTTTGAGGACATTGAAACTACGACATTCCAAAGTGTGGCTAGACATGAGCCTAATGAAGGAGCTGCAGCTCTTAAAACATTTAGAGTCTATAAGTATAACTATCTCGTCAAGTTTGGTTGGTGAGAAATTGTTATGTGATGGCGATGTATTCAACACATTACTATTGAGGACCGTCCGAAAGAAACAGTAAGAGTATTGATTTTGCCAGTTATGGATGATCTATGTCAAGTCTTCATGCACAGTTTGTGGAATGTGGGAGATAAAGATAGAGAAGACACCATGGGAGGACGAAGAATTTGTCATCAAATACACGAGACAAGAATGGATAGAAAGAGCTGAATGGGAGGACGAAGCCACACGGCATCGTTTCTTACCTTCATGTAGGTTATAGAGTTGAACATTGTTTTGTTTTTCTCTTGCTTCTAAAATTGCATCGTCCTTCTCTGTTTTTCTACCTCTGTTTCTACTTCCGTTCTAAATTACCCTTTGAATTTAACCCCTTAAAATTTTTATATCTACTACATGAGTAGTATGTTTTCTACATTTCTTTGCTATTGTTTTGTTTTATTTTCTTTGTTTGTTTATAGATTACTTTTGTGTTTTTGTCTATATGTGGAAATGTTAAAAATTGAAATTACCTAGGAAGAAGAAGAGGAAGAAGAAACGATGCTTGATGTTGATCATCAACCGTTGGATTTCTTGATCCCTTCGAGTAAACGAATCCTTCGGAAAAGGTTCATCAAACCGTCCACCAAAGTAAAGAAAATACAATGGAAATTAGTTGAGAGTGGTTGAGGAAACAGAGGTGGTTGTGGTTAGTTCACCCTCCGCAATGCTCCATCAATGTAATTGAAGCGGAAGATTCGGTTATTTCTATTTCAAGTGCTAATATCTAAGCTTTATATTTTGTGTAATTTCTTTCCAAAAACTAGTGGTCAAAATTACCGAACCGAACCAAATAACGTAATTTGGTTCGGTTTCGGATAATCCAAATAACCCAAATGGACCAATTGCTAAACTTATTTGGTATTCGGTTTGGTTCGGTTTTTTACCGAATACCAAATTATCCAATTGGTTAACCGGCATTCAAACACATCACTATTAGGGTTTTTTAGATTTAGTTAATTACTTTTAAATTATTGTTCATAACTTTATTAGTTTAATACTTTTGAGGCTTGCAGCTTTAACTTCTCGTCTGCTTCTCTTCTAATGTCGCCGCTTCATCTCCGAAAATTAAACGATTCATAGCGTTTTGTTTTCGTCGAGTGAGACTTCGACTCCGAAAACACAACACAACATAGCGTGGTTATGTTTAATAGTTTGTTATTTGTTGTGTATAAATTGTTTTTGACTTTTTGCAGATGGAATCTTTAATTGGAAGTGGTGATGTCTCTAATTGATAACTTTGGACTTTGGAGGCATAGTGCTTCAGAGCACGATAAAATTTATTTATTTTAAGAGAATTTAAATTTTAGAATTTTATTTAGTAATGGTCTAGAATTCTATATATAGGAATCTATGTAAAATTCACCAGTTAGAGAATATGTTGTCAAAGATTTGTGGTACATGAGTCACGATCAGAAAAACAATAATTAAATCAAATGATTCGACAAATAGACCTAAACAACTATGGATATCCGGATATATTTAAAATGGATAAGAATTTTAAAAATCTTAGTTGCACTTTACTAATTGTATAGTAAGCATAAACAATTATGGATATACATTGGGTATATTCTAAATGGGTAACAAAACCAACCCTAACCACACGGTGATACAAAACCAAGTTATATAACCAAGGGCTTGATAACAAGAATTTGATACAAAACCAAGGTAACCGGCACAATTTTAATAAGATTGATTATAATCGACGAATGTTCCCAAATAGTTACAAATTATAATTTTTGAAAATTTATAATAATATATGGCAAAAAACTGTGCAGGTTCACACCACTTGGCTTTAATAATTACGATGACATGTCTATAATATGGGTAAAAAACCGTATTGGTTCATCCGGCCAAACGCATTTTAAAATATAATAATAATAATCGTAACAATCCAATAATTTAAATAGCTTTAGCCCTGTCATTTGTTTTAAATTGTTTTAAAGATATGTCATCATTGTTTAAAGATATATAGTTTTTTTTAAGAAAGCCAATAAAATTAAAACATCTAAACTCTTTCAATAAAAGCACTTCCCAGATAATAATAATTTACATATCGTCTTTGCAGAAGGTTATGTATTTGAGTTTTGGTGCTTTTGTCATGTTTTTTTGTGATCCATACTCAATACTTATGTTCAACGTTTAGCTCCACTTGAATATCACTTATGTTGTGTCATGCCTCTTTTAAAGCTTTCTAGATGTTCGAGATAGAATTCAAGAATTTCATTTGAAAAGAGAAAGATGGAGAGTTACAGTACACTTCTGATAAATGACAATACTCGGAGATAATTAATTTGCTGACAAAATGTTGTACAACTGTGGAGAATATATACTTGAGGCGCCATTGTTATATTTACTTTAGGTCCAAACCAATTCTTGCACCAGGAGAATGAGTCATAGGGATACACATATAAGAGAATAAAAACTAATATTTCAACACAATACAACCAACAATATTTTTGAATTATTTCAGTAGTTTATCTTTTGAGATTACCTTCTCATCCTCAGTTATAGGTCCAACATTCCCATCTACCACAATTTCGGATCTGCAGACGTTGCAGTACAAACATGTGAGAGCTAAAATGCCTATGATTTCTTAAACGAATAAAGAAACATGTGAAGACTGACGATGTTGAAACTTATCCCGGCACAAGAGAACCTTTCGTTCAAAATGACATCTTTATTTTTCCAATCATCAGGATAAGGCTTTTCACTTGGAGCAAAGTAATAACCCAACCTCCTATAAAAAAAAAGAGAGTAATAACCTAACCTATTACCATTTCAGACAAGTAAATATCATCTTAAAAGCCTTATGATGCAAGAGAGAAATGAGTTTATATTTCTTCCTCTTGACGAGAAGATACATCATATATCACCAAATAAAAACCATGTCGAATTTAAACATTGATTGTAGTAAAAAAAAAAGATAATATAAGTATTATCTACATAATAATTGGTAGAGTATTGTCGACAAAGAAATAATTGTAGAACATTAAGATGATAACAATATGCATTATTAACTTATTATCTTTGCACACATTGTATATAAAAATTAAAATGCGTAATATATTACAAATTAAAAATGAGCAACACCTCATTTTAAAATACATAATTTTTTGTTTAATTCAACACCTCATCGCGGGATATTCCTGGAGCTGCAGCTGCGGCTTCCTTTTTCTTCCTCATCATCTCACGAATCGCGGGATTCGTATCCCCAAGCAACTCAAACATCAAATTGAAGGCGTTCTGCTCCTCCCTCATCGATCTTTGGTCCTCCTTGAGCGATCTGATCTCCTGTTCTGCATTCGCTAGCTTTTGATCTTTAAGCGAATCTGAACCGTACGTCGAAACCGGGCAATAAGGAACTCCCTCGGTATCCGTCGGAATCGATCCCATGAAAGAAAGTTTCTCCTTTCTATTACGGGGAGCAAGCTGTAAATTAAAATTGAATAGAGAAAAAATTAGTAATTAAATGTATATATAATAAATTAGTATTTAAAGTTTGTTTGAGAATTGTGTTACCTGAGAAGCGATGCGGTTTACGTCTATTGGGGTAACCTGAGTGGATTGACCATCGGGAGAGGACTACGATGTGATTTCTTCTACTGCGATGATAATTTCCCGTGAGTTGTCCATCCAGATAACATCCCATAGGCGGGAAATTCGCTTATGGTCCACATAAGGACAGTCTTCATGGTGAAGTTCCAGCGGTTTGATGAATCGAACGTTCGTACGCCGATATGCCATAACTCCTGTAATTCGGGGACCAGAGGTTGCAAGAAGACGTCAAGAGATCTTTTTGGATGCTTAGGGCCCGGAACAAGAATGCCCAGGAACAAAATTCTCGATGCATGCACATATCCGGAGGTACATTATAAGGCGTTATTATGACTGTCCACAACGAGTATTGCCGACCAGACATACCAAACGGACTAAACCCATCAGTGCAAAGACCCAAATAAACATTTCCATGTTCTTCAGGAAAGTCTGAATGTACCGTGTTAAAGTGTTTCCACGCCTTCGCATCTGATGGATGAGAGATCACCACTTCCTCACTAAAGTGCTCTGCGTGTCACCTCATTGCCCCAGCTGTCTGCTCTGGTTGTTATAATCGCTTCAATCTATCTGTTATCAGAAGATACCACATATGCTGGAACGATACCCTCGTGTGGCCACCTGTCTGTTTATATCTTCGTTTTCCGCAAAAACGACATTCCTGCAACTTAGCATCATCTTTCCAGAAAATCATACAATTATCAATGCAGACGTCAATAATCTCAGACGGTAAACCAAGACTCGCGACCAGTCTCTGTATTTCATAGTAACTCTCTGCCGAGTTATTACCCTCCGGCAAATACTCGTTAAACAATGCAGTCCATTTCTCCATGCAATTTTTACTAATGTTATCTCCGCTTTTAATTGTCATCATCCTAGAAGCTAGTGAAAATTTTGAAAGCCCTTCTCTACATCCTTGGTAGATGGGTTCATTAGCAGCGTCTAACATATCGTAAAACTTTTTAGCAGTCGGGTTTGGTTCTTCAAAAGTATTATCATTGAACGAGGCAGTAGTTTCATGAAATGCATCAGTAACCATATCATGAAACCTATTCCCATCACTATTAACATATCCATATTTATTATAAGCTTGGTGATGAGCATGCTGATCATAGTTATTATCAAAATTACTAGCGCTATCTTGATTGCCATGATAACTCGTACTTGAACTACCCGGAACATTAACAAAAAAATCCTCCCCATGCGCAAACCAAACATAATAGTTAGGTAAAAATTCCCTCGTATATAAATGCTTCCAAACAGTGTTTGGATCATGATGATCAATATTCTCGCACATAACACAAGGACAGAAAATCTTGTTACCGTTGTCTCCCGCAAATGACTGATTTGTCGTTTGGGTCAAAAATTGATCAAGACCATCTCTAAATTCTCTCATCACTTCACCGGTATCTGGATCTCGGCAGTTGTACATCCATGCCCGAACTGTGTATATCTCATGTTGTCAAGACATGATCGATTATTGACCTCTCCACAAAAAATAATGGATTTATATAGTGTTTTTGCGCAATAAAATCATTTTGTGAGTAGATTTGGGATGTTTGTGATATGATTTTCGTCTTCCCCATAGCTTGCTATTTATAGTGGATGAGCCATTTTTGCTACTCATTTGCGACCAACCTTTGTTACTAATTTGTTAGGACAAAATATTTTCAAGGTCTTTGCTACTAATTTGTTATCCATTAGCGACCAAAATTTCAGAAACAAAAAACAGTTGAAAAGCATATAAAACGTGTTTGCCTACTTGTTAAAAATCCTCGCAAATCAGTTGCAAAACCTAGAAAATATCTTTCGCTGCAATTGCCTCGCAAATTTGCAACGTCTTTGCTACGACCTTTCTTTTTGTCGCAAATTAGTCGCAAAGGCCTTTTTTTGGTTCTACTTCACTGTGCATATAGCCTATATGCCAACATGATGATTTATCATCGGCAGGGATCAAACCGTGCATTGCTTGTAATACAAATGGCTCTCAATCTTCCATTTCTATCAGATAAAAGATGCATCTATGAATCTATCATGTGTTCTGATCTTGTTACTGTCATGTGGGCTCTTTCATAGACCTCGATATGTTTCTCCTCTATGTCCACGCCACAGTCCGTAGGCAAATATGGACCTCCTAATAAAGATATTGGGCTTAGGCCCATTAAAGTGAGTCCGGTTTAGATATTGGATTAGGGAAAAAAGACGAACTATATATGTTCTTTCTCTACCGCAATTTGCTTATACAAATTTTTTATAAAAAAGGCTCCTCGAAGGAAGCTTGAGCTTCGTTCGCCTATTCACAGGTTATTTCCGATCTTTGTTTTTTTTCCTTATTCTGTCGATCTATCGTCTGATCTGATTGTAGGGCTAGTTTTCTATCAGATTTTGTGTTGATTTTATTGAAATTAGGTCTATCAGAATTTGATTTATGCAGACGTATAATTTGGGATTTTGTGTTGATTTTGTTTTCTTATTTAGGATTGAAAATTCAACAGATTGGTTTGGAGAGATTTTTGAGAAGTATTCCCGTTACTATATAGTTCATTAGATTTGCTTATTTTCTGAGTAAACACACAATAAAGAGTATTGCGTTTTTTAGAAAAAAACTTGAACGTGTCACATGACATGTGTCTATGTATAATTTCGATCTATTATCCTGAGTTTGATTTGGTGATGGTTACTGTTTGATGATTCTATTTCCCCACTCTAGTTTCAGTTTGCTTCTGTGTTGTTGTTGCAGGTTTGTTTTGCTTAAAATGGGAGACAACATGTTGATGGGGTCTGATGAGAAATTTGGTTTTATTGTAATGGATGTTAGCGAGACTCTCTTTGGAACTATGTGCGGTGAAAACCATGAGGTTCTCCACAAGTTCTCTTTTGATCTCCCGACGAAATTCAGAAAGGGGGTACATTCGGCTCTTCAGTTTGCACGCCTCCGTAGAGATAGGCTTCATGACTACTTGAGGAAAACTGCTGAGCTCGCCAACCAGTACTACATCAATCCTTCAACAAACCAGCCTAATGTGGCTGGGCTGATACTTGCTCATTCAGGGATTTCGCGAAATTCAATACTAAGTTGACTGATTTCGATATGCTTGATCCCCGGCTTGAGGCAAAGGTATTGGATGTGTTGGATGTATCAAATGGAGTAGAAAATGGTTTCAATCAGGCTATCGAGATCTCATCTGAGATCCTGACGAATGTTAAGTTCATTCGAGAGAAGCATTTGATAGAAAAGTACATTGAGGAGATAAGACAGGACACCGGGATGTGTGTCTTTGGCATGGATGCTACGATGAATGTTTTGGAGTCAAAGTCGGGTGCTGTCAAGACATTGATTGTATGGGAAGATCTTGATATCAACAGATATGTGAGGAAGAACAGTACAACGGGTGAAACTGTGATCAAATACTTGAACAAGGAACAAGAAAACAACACAGAGAATTTCAAAGAATTGGATGTGGAGGAGAAGACGCCGTTACTGGAGTGGCTGGCTGATAATTCGATGCGTTTTGGTTGTGCACTAGAGCTTGTAACCAACAAAACAAAACCTGGGAATCAGTTCTGCAGAGGGTTTGGAGGGATAGGAGGGATACTTCATTACCGGATTGACTTTGAAGAAGAGTAAAAGAACAGGCTAGTATAGCCTTTGATAAACGAATTACTTTAATATAACATTATTTCAAGAAGGCTAAAAATTTATTTCATTATTTAACATATAGCAGAGTAATTGCAAAGACTTGCAAGCAAACCAAAACGATATGATAGCGGTTTATGTGATGACGATGGTGGTTTTTGTTCCGGTGAAAATGGCGATATGGTTACCGGGAAGTCAAGGACAAACTTGGAAGAAGAAAACCGAGAGGGAGAGAAGAGTGGCTGAGCCCCATCAGCTACAGGATGAGGATATGGTGGACTTTGAAGAGAACGAAGGAGACGACTGGGCTGACAAAGATGACTTTTACACGGAGGAGATGATCATGAACGACGATCTCCTGGGTGAAGATCTCCTCCTAGAGGAACAGAACCAAGGAGCGGAGATGAGTTCAGTTCCGATGGAAGGAGTTGAGGGAGACACTGCCGACGCCGAAGAGGAAGAAGAAGCAGATGGAGAAGAACATGATCGAGATCCAAGGGGTTCACTGATGGAAAAGTCGTCGACGAAGACCAAGAAAATCGTGGGCTTCTCTCCCAAATTAATGAGCTTAGTCAAAGGCCCAATACCAAAAAAGAAGAGAGGAAAAAACTATGGGCTGGGCCCAAGACCAATTTCAGAAAATGATGAGGAGTACAATAAAAAGCTCACGATCGCAACAACATTTCGCAAACCAGTCGGCTCGGTGGAACCTCCGAAACAACCCAAAAGACTAATGAACGTGATAGCGTGGAATTTTCAGGAGCCGACTTGACGAAAGAATATTTTGAAGAGTTACATTGATCTTTTTTACCTAGCTTTTTATTTTTATCTGAGACTCAGACCAACAGCTATTTTCTGCAAGATTTATAAGTATCTTTTGGCTATGACCATGTTTACACCGTTGAACCGAGAGGTAAAAGCAGGGATCTGGCTCTTTTTTATAGATGAACCCAAGGTGGTTATTTCTTATTCGGATGAGTGCATGATTGATGCTGAATCGACTTTTGAGGGACGCAAAATTTTTATGACTTTCGTCTATGGAGATCCGGTGATGGAGAAGAGAGAACTAGTTTGGGAGAGACTCACAAGGATAAGTTTAAATAGACGAGGTGCATGGTTTATGATTGGGAACTTTAATGAAATAACGGAGAACCATGAGAAATGCGGCGGACGGAGACGAGCAGAGACTTCTTTTATCTCATTACGCACTATGCTCGACAATTGTGGAATGATAGAGTTTCCATACAAAGGAAAATCCCTCTCCTGGGTGGGAAGACGTCGATCCGGAAATGTAAAATGCAGATTAGATAGAGCGATTGGTAATGAAGAATGGTATTATTTATTCTCCCACACTAATGTGGAGTACCTAAAGATGTGGGGTTCAGACCACCGACCAGTATTGACCCGTGTGCAATCTGGTCTTCAGAATATGAAGAAAAGTTTTCGGTTCGACAAGAGATGGATCAGAAAATCAGGCTTCAAAGAAGCGGTAATCTCTGGGTGGGGGTCACCCGAGGGTCACATGAGTGGTTCTTTCCATCAAAGAGTATCTGGATGCAGAAGGAACATCTCCAAATGAAAAAAAACTCTGTCGTCAAATACGGCAAGACTTACAGAGGATCTAAAAAATCAAATTGACCGAACCCAAGCGGACGACGATACAATCATGGAGGAAATCGATGACCTTAGATGACGTATTTGCTCAGCATTCCGAGAGGAAGAGAAGTTTTGGCAACAAAAAAGTCGTGTCCAATGGCACCAAGGAGGAGATAGAAACACCAAATTTTTTCATGCCACTGCAAAGCAAAGAAGGGCGAGAAATCACATTTTGTGCTTGAAGGACCGGAGGAGGAACTGGGTTGAGAGTGAGGCTGAGATAGAAAAGGTGGCAACTCAATACTTTCAAGAGCTTTACACCACTTCATATCCCTCCGATCTGGAGGAGTCACTCCGATTTATTACTGCAAAAGTCCTAGAAACGGCGAACAGTATCCTAGTCATGGATCCTTCAGAAGAAGAGATAAAAGAGGCTCTCTTTGATATTAACTCGGATAAGACGCCAGGGCCAGACGGAATGACAAGCAGATTATACGAGAGATTTTGGCAAGCCATGAACCAGGATATAACGAGACTGGTGAAATATTTTTTCTCATCAGGGAGCTTCGATCCAAGATTAAACCAAACAAACATTTTCCTCATACCAAAGAAGGATAGACCGAAGGAGATATCGGAGTTTTGACTGATTAGTCTATGCAATGTGAGCTACAAAATTATCTCGAAGATCTTATGTAAACGATTGAAGAAAACACTCCCGAACTTAATTTCGGAGACCCAATCGACCTTTATGGCCCGATGTATGATCATAGACAACATCTTTCTTTCACAAGAGAACTTCCATGTCCTGCATACAAACTCGATGTGCAAATCAAACTTCATGGCCATAAAATGGATATGAGTATGATCGAGTAGAATGAAATTTTCTTATGGTGCTAATGTTAAAGATGGGTTTCATGGAGAAGTGGGTTAACCTACTAATGTTCTGCATCTCTTCGGTTTCATACCAAGTCATCATCGATGGACAAGCAAAGGGTAGGATAAAATCCCCCGAGGGATCTTTGCCAGGGAGACCCACTGTCACCATTCCTGTTCATTATATGCACATAGGCACTTATCTCCCTCCTAAATGGAGCAGAAAGAGGAAAAGAGGATTACAGGGCTGAAGATTGCAAGGGCTAGCCCTCGAGTATCTCATCTCCTCTTTGCGGATGACAACTTCTTTTCTGTAAAACAGATGTCATGCAATGTGCAGAGATTTTTAAGACTATTCGGATATACGGCGATGCTTCGAGGCAACTGCTGAACCCCATGAAATCCTCTATCACGTTTGGAAGCAAGGTAGATCATTGGTTAGAACGTGAAATCAAAAGGGTGAGTGGTATTAATAATGAAGGAGATATGGAGATGTACCTGGGACTACCTGAACAGATATGTGGCTCTAAAAAGAAAGTCTTTGCATTCGTCCAAGATAGATTAAATAATCGCATCAATGTTTGGTCCGTAAGATTCCTTTCCAATGGGGGAAAGAAGTTTTAATCAAATCAGTAGCTCTGACGCTTCCGACATATGTTATGTCTTGCTTTTTCTTACCACTAGGCATTACAGATAAACTGGAGAGTGCTATCTCCACCTTCTGGTGGAGGAAAAAAACAGAACAGTCGTTGTCTCCATTGGATCGCTTGGGACAAAATTTGTACTCCCCAGGAATTGGGCGGACTGGGATTTCGAAATTTATATGATTTTAATCTAGTCCTATTGGCTAAGCAGTTGTGGCGTCTTCTCCAATTTCCCAATTCATTATTGGCGAGAGTGCTCAAGGGATGGTATTACAGACGATCGAACCCACTTTAAGACAGGGAAGTCTACTCCCCATCTTTTGGATGGCACATCATCATGGCATCTAAGCCGCTCATAATCCAAGGCCTTAGGAAAACGATTAATTATGGCTGTAATACTAGAGTGTGGATCGACCCATGGATCCCAGATATCCCGGCCCGTCCGGCGAGAGAGTTGAGAAGCTCCAACTATAGAGATCTGATTTATCTTGTCCAATCTCTCATTAGATGAGAGTCAAATGAGTGGGATATAACTATCCTGAGGAACATTGTTCACCCGGATGACATCCCTCTCATTTTGGGATTGAGACCTAGTCGCACTCATTTCCTAGATGGATATGCATGAAGCTACAAAAAGTCGAGGGTGTATACAGTCAAATCAGGCTATGAATTAGCAACCAAGAATACTCTCACAAGGAACTCCCGTGGTATCTGAACCAAGTATCACGTACTTCCAGGGTCAAGTCTAGAAGACAGGAGCCTCAGGGAAGGTGAAACATTTCATGTGGCAAGCTCTCTCGGGATGTGCGACAAAATGTCAGCGCCTTACCCAAAACATTATTTTTCCAAACATTTGGATTAAAGTAGTTAAAATGATTATAGCATTAAGTACAATTGTGGACTAGTAAAAAAAATTGTGGATGAAAAAAAATAGTGAAATTACAAATTTTATGAATTTTTTTTAAATCTAATTCTTTGGTTTTAGAAAAAAATAGAGATATCAAAAGATGAAAGTACTGTTTTATTTTTCATCTTTTAAAATCTATTTTGAAGTTGTTTAATTAATAGAGAAATTCATAAGATTTGTGAATTTTAAATCAATTTTTGCGATAGATAACCCAAATATGTATTTATTTATAATTATTTTGTGAATATTTATTAAAATTATAAACATTCTTTCGGAGATTTTCAATCCTCTTAGACAACCACTGGGAGTCATGGAGAGCTTAAAAGGAAGTCGGAAAACAGAAAGAGTGAGAGAAAATGGTGATTCCGGGCCGAACAAGAGACTGTCCGCGGAGTATATGAACGTTCGGTGGAAAAAATTTGATGGTGAGACGGAGGAGGAGAACATAGTATTTAGGAGAGTTCCGGTCAAGGAATTCGATTGTTGATTTTATTGTCGAAAATTTACAAATTTTATGAATTTCTCTTTTAATTTTAAAAAATCTTTCAAAATAAATTTACTACGATTTTGATTTTTTAATTTTGTATATTTCTCATTTACAATTGTTTTTTTTCTATTTTACATCTTACTTAATGCTATAATCATTTTAATCCAAAAGTTTGTGAAAAACAACTTTTTAGGCAAATTTTGTTTTCAACATTTCATTATCAAAAAAATCCCAAACTTTCATTGATTGAGCCAAATTAGATACGACGTTAGTCAGTTATAACTAGTGTTAATCAACAGTTATAGTTGACTATCGTCATGCTTAATTTGATTAGTCAACGAAAGTTTGGGATTTAAAACAAAAATCAATAAAAATAGATATTTTAAATTATCAACTCCAAAATTAGTGAGTTAAATGATCGAAATTTAAAAATTCAGGATTTTAATGACCATTTTCCCAAATAACATCTCCAAATCTTAGAAGTTTTTTGGGTGCAATTTTAGTAGATCGAATTGATTTTGTAATTTTCTATAAAAACGATGGAAAAAAAAAAAAAATCAAAGTGTTGTTTTAATCTCACGACGCGCACTTCCCGCGCGTGTGTTAAAATTATAACTGAGCTAATTGGGACCACACAGATCCATTGTTTGCTAACTTTTGTGACGGCGACGACAACACAACAACGCATCTGTTTCGATATTAATGAAACCAAACAGTAATATTGGACTGGGCCACATAACACACAGCTCAATTATAACATAAAAAAGCCCACGTTTACAACAAAAACCATTTCTCAAAACATTTACAATAAAAAAAACTAAAGAAAATAAATATTGTTTAATTTACAATACTATTTATATTACAGAGCAAAGCAAATCAATGATCACAAAATGAGAGATTCTGCTTTTGCTTCTTTACCATATGTAATCTAACAATGGAGATTCTGTTCTGTACCAGAATCCAACAAACTGTATTGTCCGCTTTTAAGGACCAACATAAGATAGCATTTGACTGTGACTTCCTGCATTGTATAAACTTAGCTGATATATCGCTTTTGATACAAGTTCTCTCAACTCCGGATTCTGCAGACTCGCCAAACGTTCTGCACCTTCGAGCACCGTCAAAACCTTGGCTTGTTCCAATTGCTCATGGTTACTAGCATTCATGGAAAGGTAACACAGCAGAACCAGGCATTGTAATTGTACTTGCTGTTCGAAGTTCCTTATTAGTTTCATCAGTAACGGGATTGCCCCGTATTCGATTATGTTCTTCGAGTGTTCTGCGCAGAGGAAATTCTCGGGACATACGAATTTCTGCAATGATATAACAGCTGTTATCGCCACTTCTTGGTTGCTACTACCGAGTTTCTCCACCAACGGCTCGATCATTCTCGTTTCTCTTGCGGGGAATGTCCTAGCTAATGACCCGATCGATTGAATCGCTGGGATTTTCAGAATCGGGCTATCGACTTCTTTGATTATCCATAGCATCTGGTCGATAACAGCTTTAGCAGCCGGTGAATTGGTCTTGAAAGCTGCTCGTCTAAGGTCAGCATTCGACTCTGCAGCAGCGGTTATCTCCATTAGAGTCATCAAACAGTTGTATTGCAATTCCCCAACTTCTTTTTCCACTATTTTCGCCAAAGAAAGCAACCCTTTCGTCTCCGTTATTCTCCTACTGTTTGCTACATTCCCTCTAGCAAGCATCCATAGAGCTTCCGCGCAATTAACCTTAAGCTCATGTTTCACTTCCGGGTTCTCATTATCCCTCTCCTTCTTGAAATTCCCTGTTCTACTACTACTACCACCAATGTCACGATACACATTCGACTTGGAACTCTTATACGGCCTGTAAATTTTCAAGGATGGATCTTTCTCAATGTCTTTGTTCATCTGAACAAGAGAATGAATACTATTATGCTTACTCAATTGAAGATCATCGAAAAAGACGTCTAGCGAAAGCAGCGTAACCAGAGGCTTAATCACACTCTGTCTAGCAAACTCATCTTGAGCAATTGGATCATGTTCCGCCATTCTTGCAACCAATGTAGCTACCTTAATCTGAACCTTAACCGGAGAATCCCCAAGAACCTGGACGATAATCGGAACACCGAGTTCGTTAACAATAGACCTCACCTTATCCTCATCGCAAGCCAAAAACCCTAACCCCGTAGCCGCCGAGATTTGCGCCTCCGTCGATGAGCTCTCCTTGAGTAGCTTTAGCAACGGAGGAACACCTCCTTCGTCTACAATGATCTTCTTGTTCCTATCGTTGTCTCCGGCAAGCGAACCAAGCTGATTCGCTGCTTCGATTTTGTCTGGCAATTTACCCATCTGTATCGACGCCACCAATGACCAAACCCAAGGGAGAATCGGATCGTTCGTAGCAATCGGTGGAAGCGAGATTACGATTCCACCTCCGAAACTTCCATCTCCGTCGGAATCAAACACACCCAGTATCCATTTCACGTCGCCGTTGGAAGATTCGAGAAGATTAATCACCTTACGAAAATCGGCTGCGTTGATGATAGTGCAAACTCGCCGGATTATGTTGTGTCTCCTACACTTGCGAACAAGGGCAGAAGCTCGCTCGAGATTTTTCTTAACGTCGACGATAACTCGGCGAATCGGCCGGTCATAAACTTGTTGAGAACCGGCGACAAGACGAACAAGCGTCCTGAGCATTTGAGCAAGCCGATCTACCTGTTTCCCAACCTCGCCGCACTCAGTTTTAAACGATTCAGCCTCATCTACCGCTACACGGAGGCGCTCCGCCGTGAGAAGCGAAATCGAGAGCTCGTCCCCAATTCGGCTCTCTTCTTCCATTTACAATTGAAATCTAGTGAAAACCTCCACTTCTCTCTCTCAATCAATCGAAAGTTTCGATTTCTAGGGTTTTTCTCTTTCAAGCTGCTGCTACTATTACTACAGTGTTGTTCATCGTCTTCTTCGCCATGTCAAGTCTCTCGCTTGCGAAGGTTTCGTCTCTTACTCGTCAAGTCCGTTTTTTTCTTTTTTTCTACGGTTTCGATTTGACCGGCGCGTGTACTACACGGCTTACGTGTGTCCTTTTAATTAATTGCGTGGAAAACTTTTTGTAAAAATTAAGCGTTAATGAAATTAATTATAATTAATTAACGCCTGGAGCGGTTATTAGTTAGAGATTTTTTTTAGGGATGATTTGCAGAGTAGCCAAAAAAACATATATATAAAAAGTAACAAAAAATTGTAAAAGGAGAGGGAAGATTAAGCTTTGTTAGATTTTTAGTTTGATTTTTTTAAGTCGTTTGGCCAATTATTCTTTTTTTTTATGACAAGTTCGAGATTTAACAAACATTCTTTTATTATTTTTATGGCATATAAATATGCATATATGGGGTGGCATTTTAAAAAAAATTAGTTTTGAATTGTGATATTGTGATGCGGAACGGAAAATGTGTGAAACGGTCTGAATAATAATAAAAATATTTATATACACATATATATATAAATATATATATTTTGTTGCTATTTAATGTGGGACAATGCATGACGGTTCTCCATTCTTTTTTTATCAAAAAAAAATTTCATTAAAATAAATCTCCTTTATTGGTTACTCTATCTTGAGTAGAGTCAATTACACAATAAAATTCAATCGACTTCGTAAGGATTGATAGGGCCAAATAGTCGGCCTTAATATTGAACGAACGAGAAATCAAACTCAAAGAGAAATTAAGAACCTATCTCGAAACTCACCAAACTTATTTGTTAGAACATAAAAGGCAAGCCACTCCTATGGAAATTGAATCATGTTAACCAACTCATAACAGTCCGTCTCGAAGACCTGGCAAGCTACACCCTTCTCCAAAATGGACGACATCGCTCACAGTAAGGCTTCCATCTCCGAATGAAGGGGTGACAGACATCGTCTTTGGCCTCTCGTACTGATGAGTGGAGTAAGCTCCCCCTGACAGCAAATCCAACCCACTCCTGAAGTTAGATCTGACTCCTTCCACGAACCATGTACTTGACATTGAACACTAGATGGTTGTTGAATATGTGTCTGTTGTTCCTTTCCTGACCCGAGCACACTAGATTGTGCTTCCTTCCACGCCTAAAATTCACTCTCGGCAACGTGTAGAATATCCGGTGGTGCCGAATCAACACCTTGGAAAATCATTTTGTTCCTCGATTTCCATATAAACCACATAAGAAATGGAAATATTTCTTGGTCTATGCTTTGATCATTTCACCTGGGGTTGCGCCAAAAAAGAAAGTCTAAGTTAAAGAAAACCGAAGACGCATGAATGAGTCTCCCACCGAAGGGATTGGGGATAACACCAAATTTGTAAAACTGGGAGACATTTAAAAATCGCGTGATTAACCGTCTCCTCCTCTGCGCCACAACGTTGACAAATTGTGGGACAATTAATTCTACGCTAGTTTAACCTCGCTGAAACTGCCAAGGATTCATATATGACTTGCCACATAAAATGCTTAATCTTTACTAGACATTGAGTTTTCAAACATGTGTCTTTAATGCTGTGAGGCTTGGTTCACCTACATAATTCAGGCCCAATTCCATTTCTAATGCTTGGGATAACAAATATCATGACTTAACCATATATCTACCAGATTTTGTGAAATGCCAAATTATACATTCCGATTTATAGGTTCGACTGATATTGAGTCCTCTAATGAGTGGAATGTATATCCCTCGGATCCATAAATTCCTGAAGAATTAGGAGATGTCAATCCTTCATAATTGGAGACCTTTAAATTAGGATGGAGAGCACTACCTCTGCCTTTTGTCGCCCTAGGAAACTTCTATGGAATCCATGGATCATCCCACACATCAATTATTATTCAAAAACCAGGAATTTTGGCTTTTTTCCAAATCTCCAAGGATACCTAATTTCTATATCAGATAGGTGAAAAAGACAATTATTACCTGGATGAAATGTGAGATACTTTTTCTTAAGCATTTGGTTTAATTTTATTGTAGATATTCAGTGGCATACTGAAAAACTGGGCCTCACCAGCAATTAGGCAAATTATTGGATGTGTAATTGACCAAGGAAAGAAAGGTAATCTGTAACTATAACAACATCTTCATTGAAATAGTTGCAAGATTAGGTTTTAAGATAAACTAACTAATGTTTAATTTCAATTGTAGACATCTGTTTGGCTAGATGTCTTGCTCGCCTTCTGCATGCTCTGTACAACATGGAGCATCTAAATAATCTAAATACATTTTTTTCGATGAGTTGGTTAGTCAAATAAAGCCCAAAGCAAAAGAAGAAAGTTTGGGACTTGCCAATCTGAAGCTAGCTTTTACGCATATTAAAACGGAAGGAATGTTGAAGATGCCAACAAGAAGAGTTGGAATGGTAAAGGATTATGTGTGCAATAGTTGAAATCGTATGATAGCTAACAACTTCTATATTAGTTTTTGTTATAATTTATCTAATTAAATTTTATTATGTATTTGAATTTTCTAGGCTGGGCATATGGGAAAAAGGTTCAAGAAAACTTTGAGCACTACGAAGACGTGAATTTCTCATATATCCGAGAGAGGTTGGATAGGTTTTCGGTTGCACTGCGACTGTAGATAAATTTGAAACTTTCAGCAAACCGTGGGAAAGTTAGTAAAGAAATTATAGATTTTATTTTATAGTTATGAGCTTTCCACTTGACAAATACAATTTTGCAGTATTTTCTTATATAGTTATGGGTTCTTTTCTGTAGATTTACTATTTGCCAAAGAATAAGATCATTACGAAGAACACTCGTCTATACTGCATACTTCTTATTGGGTACGGAATGACTGCACAAGGAGAGTTATACTTCATGGTCAAAATTCATGGGGTAAGCAATTGGGATGCCAAGGCTATCTCCGAATTGTCATCAAGCAGAAATGTGACATCATTTGCCGCGAAAACTAGGTGCTATTCAAACTTTTATGAGTATTTTTAGGTTTGGAGAAAATGGAGGTTTTGCTGTTTTTGTATTGGTGAACTTTCTTCCAAAGATAATTTGGACAACTCTGTTGAGAGATGTGAAACTTACAAAGATTTATATTTTCGGTAAGAAACACTTAATTCCTATTATGTTGGATCAGAAATAGTCTTGGTTTTACTAGGATGATGTGATAAAGAGCACAAGTATTATTTTTTATCTTTGTTTTTTTACTCTTTTAGCATCAAGAGCGCAAGTATCTTGTAGTTTGAGTCTACTATATATCATTTACAACCATTGTTAATAAATAATTTTAGTAAGGCTTCCATCTCTGAATGAAGGGGTGACAGACATCGTCTTTGGTCTCTCGTACCGATGAGTGGAGTAAGTTCCCCTTGACAGCAAATGCAACCCACTCTTAAAGTTAGATCCGACTCCTTTCACGAACCATCTACTTGACATCGACCACTAAGAGGTTTTTGAATATGTATATGTTGTTCTTTTCCTAACCCGAGCACACTAGGTTGTGCTCTCTTCCACGCCAAAAATTTACTCTCGGCAAAGTGTAGAATATCCGGTGGTGCCGAATCAACACCTTGAAAAATCATTTTGTTCCTCGATTTCCATATAAACCACATAAGCCATAAAAATATTTCTTCGTATCCGCTTTGATAATTTCGCCTTGGGTTGCGCCGGAAAATAAAGTCTCCCCCCCCCCAAGGGATTGGAGATAACACCAAGTTTGTAAAACTGGGGGACATTCAAAAATCGCGTGATCAACCATCTCTTCCTCTGCGCCACAACATTGAAAAATTGTGGGACAATTCATTCCACTCTAGTTTAACCTCGTTGAAACTGCCAAAGATTCATATATGACTTGCCACATAAATGCTTAATCTTTACTAGGCATTATTGTTTCCAAACATGTGCCTTTAATGCCGTGAGGCTTGGCTCACCTACATAATTAACACCCAATTCCATTGCTAATGCTTGGGATAATCAATATCCTGATTTAACTGTATATCTACTAGATTTTGTGAAATGCCAAATTATCCATTCCGATTTGTAGGTTTGACTGATAATGAGTCCTCTAATGAGTCGAATATTCCTCGGATCCATAAATTCTTGAGGAATTGGAAGATGCCAATACTTTGTAACTGGATTAATTAAGTGTTTAACCTTTAAATTAGGATGCAAAGCACTTCTTCTGCCTCTTATCACCCTAGGAAGCTTATCTGGAATCCATGGATCATCCCACACAACAATTATTATCCGGAATCTAGGAATTTTGACTTTTTTCAAATCTCCAAGGATACCTAATTTCTATATCAGATAGATGAAAAAGACAATTATTATCCGGATGAAATGTGAAGTAATTTTTATTAAGTATTGGTTTAATTTTATTGTAGAGATTCAATGGCATACTAAAAACTAGGCCCCACCAGCAATTAAGCAAATTATTGGATGTGTAATTGACCAAGGATAGAAAGGTAATTTGTAACTATAACAACATCTTCATTGAAATAGTTGAAAGATTAGGTTTTAGGATAAACTAACTAATGTTTAATTTCAATTGTAGATATCTGTTAGGCTATAGGTCATGCTCGCATTCTATAAGCTCTTTACAACACGGAACATCCAAATGATCAAAATACATTTTCTTTCAATGAGCTGGTCGGTCAAATAAAGCCCAAAGCAAAAGAAAAAAGTTTGGGACTTACCAATCTGAACCTAGCTTTTACGCATATTAAAATGGAAGGAATGTTGAAGATGCCAACAAGAGGAGTTGGAATGGTCAAGAATCATATGTGCATATGATTGAAATAATGTGACAGCTAACAGCTTCTATCTTAGTTTTTTGTTATAATTTATCTAATTAAATTTTATTATGTATTTGAATTTCCTAGGCAGGACATATGGGAAAGAGGTTCAAGAAAACTTTGAGCTCTACGAAGACGTGGATTTCTCATATATACGAGAGAGGTTGGATAGGTTTCCTGTTGCACAGTAACTGGAGATAAATTGAAAACTTTCAGCAAATCATGGGGAGGTTAGTAAAGAAATGATAGACTTTCTTTTATAGTTATGAGCTTTCTACTTGACATATACAACTTTGGAGTATTTTCTTATATAGTTATAATTTCTTTTCTGCAGATTTACTATTTGCCAAAGAAGAAGATCATTATGAAGAACACTCGTCTACACTGCATACTTCTTATTGGGCACAGAATGATCGAACAAGGAGAGTTATACTTCATTGGTCAGAATTCATGGGGTAAGCAATGGGGATGCCAAGGCTATATCCGAATTGTCATCAAGCAGAAATGTGACATCATTTGCCGCGAAGACTAGGTACTATTCAAACTTTTATGAGTATTTTTAGCTTTCGAGAAATGGAGGTTTTGCTGTTTTTGTATTGATGAACTTTCTTCCAAAGATAATTTGGGCAACTCTGATTAGAGATGTAAAACTTACAAAGATTTATGTTTTCGGTAAGAAACACTTGATTCCTATTATGTTGGATCAGAAATAGTCTTGGTTTTACTAGGATGATGTGATAAAGAGCACAAGTATTATTTTATTTATCTTTGTTTTTTTTAACTCTTTTAACACCAAGTTTGTAAAACTAGGGGACATTCAAAAATCGCGTGATTAACCGTCTCCTCCTCTGCGCCACAACGTTGACAAATTGTGGGAAAATTCATTCCACGCTAGTTTAACCTCGCTGAAACTGTCAAAGATTCATATATGACTTGCCACATAAATGCTTAATCTTTACTAGACATTGTAGTTTCCAAACATGTGCCTTTAATGTCGCGAGGCTTGGCTCACCTACATAATTAACATTCAATTCCATTGCTAATGTTTGGGATAACCAATACCCTGATTTAACTATATATCTACTAGATTTTGTGAAATGCCAAATTATACATTCCGATTTATAGGTTGGACTGATATTGAGTCCTCTAATGAGTGGAATATTCCTCAGATCCATAAATTCCTGATGAATTGGGAGATGCCAATCCTTCGTAACTAGATTAATTAAGTGATTAACCTTTAAATTATGATGCATAGCACTTCCTCTGCCTCTTGTCGCCCTAAGAAACTTATATAGAATCCATGGATCATCCCACACAGCAATACCATTACCGGATCTCAATTTTACCTGACTACTTTATACAATAATATTGTTGTGTTGTAGTAAAAAAAAACAAATAGTAATACTATTGTGTTAAAAAGGTAAAACTCGTAAATATGTCAAATATGGCTACAAAATCATGGGGCTGATTGGTGTTTAAACTGTAAAGACTTTACAATATGTCACAGCCTTGAGGCATTTGACAACCAATTTTCTTCCAATCAGGCTTTTAAGTAGGCTGGGCAAATTCTCCGGAACTGGAAGAACCGAACCGAACCAAACCAAATTAGGAGGTATCAAACCAAACTGAATAGTTATAAATACATGGACGGTTCCTTGCTTGAAACATTTTGGGTAGTCGAACCGAACTGGTACCGAACCAAAAATCGAATGAGTATCCAAATATCAAAAATACAAATGTATGCCCAAAAATTTTAGCTATATTTAGATTTGATATAATCATAATATCCAAAATTACAATTATAAATCCAAAAGTGTTAGTTTGTAGCATGTTGTTTGTAAATTTGAAACCTTTTGAATCACATTCAAATATGTTTTGTTGTTAGATTTTTTCGGGTATTGGTTCGTTTTTTTTTGTTCTTTCGAATATTTCAGGTCGGATAAAATTACCTGGACCGAACTGAATACGAATATGTTTCGATTCTAAATATATTCTCCTTTAAAGTATCTGAACCGAACTGAATGGTACCCGAACCAAACCAAACTGGAAAAATTTCAATTCCCATAAAGAATTTTAGTCCTGGAACCAAAAGAATAAAAATCCAAAAGAACCAAAAAGAACCGAACGAAAAAACTGAATGCCATGCCTAATTTTAAACCTTTTTTCCTCCACAGTTTTTACAGCCGCCTTTTAAAAGTTACTCCTTTAACTTCTATCTTTTTTAGAAGATAACTTTTTTCTCTCTCTCAAATATTTTCTCTGCCTTCTCTCTAAACAAGACTAAAAAGACTCAAATCTGGATCTCGCTTGCCCGGCGACCGGCGTTGACCGGTGTCGTGGCTTTGTGTATATTCTATTTTCTTTTATGTTTTTCGATTAGTTCGGATCTGTTGTAGTTTAGTTTTTTCTCTGTTTTCTCGGAATATATGCTTCGGCTATTACCGATTTTGTGGTTTTCCGGCTAAGTCCGGATCTGTTTTTCCGAATAGATCGGATGTAGGTTTTTGTGTCTCTCCTTTTGCATGATCGGTAGTGGTCAACTCAAATCTGTCGGATCAACTTGTTCTTCTTCCATCTTAGGTATCATCTTCTCTTTGGCGGGGTGTTTATCTTCCCCTGGATCTCCTATAATTGACCGTGTAGGTCGTGGAGTGTTGTCATGGAGTTGTGATGATCGGAGGAGATTTCAGTGAAGATAGGAAAGATCTCCTATAATCAACCCTAATCGTTATTTTCTTTTGTTAGAATTTAATGTAATTGGGTTTATTCTGGGTTGTAATCCCAAATCTCTTGTAAATGGCCCATTGGGCATTAGTAATCAAATGAAACGTCGACAAAAAAAAAGTAACTTTTACTTTTTTAAAGTCAGAGACTTTGACAAAGACTGTAGAGTCATTCACGTTCCAGTTTTTTCCATTCAATACGTTTCTAATTTTTTCCATCCAATACGTATGTACGTGTGTATATATATATATGTAATCTGTATTTCATTTTTCATGGAAGTTGAAAATCATTTCCCATTGAACACCCGAGTATTGACTGTCCTGGAACCGTCAGTCTAATAAACACGCCGAAAGAACCGAGAGATGATAACCTCCTAGGCGATGATAACCTCCCAGACATAGATAGCATAACCGAAATAGAAGAAAATTCGCAACCAATAGGAGGAGAATACGGTTGCGACAAAGAATGGATGGGAGCAATCAATGTATATATCATGGATGGAGAGGTGCCATCTGACAACTGGACCGCCCGGAAACTCAAGGCCCAGGCTGCTCAGTACATTTTGTTGGACGGCAAAGTTTTCAAGTATAGGTTCTCGGGACCGCTGATGGCTTGCATCGAAGGCGCGCAAGCCAGGAAGATCATGGAGGAAGTCCACAACGACTCTTGCGGCAATCATTCCGGAGGAAAGGCTCTGGCAATCAAGATAAAGCGCCACGGCTACTATTCACCCATTATGGTGAAAGATTGTGAGAAGTTCTTAGCCAAGTGCGAGAAATGTCAGCGGCATGCACCGACGATTCATCAACTTACCGAACCGCTCTCGTCGATATCAGCATTGTATCCCTTCATGCGGTGGTTGATGGATATCGTCGGACCTTTACATAGTTCCACGCATCAAGGACGCTCAGGTAGAGCACTTCGTATGGAAGAATATCATCTCCTGACATGGGGTTCCATACGAAATTGTGAGCCCGCGAAAAGCAACGGGGAAACCCCTTTCGCCCTTGTCTATGGAATGGAATGCATGATTCCTCCCAAAGTAGAATTTCCTAGAATCCGTCTCAGGCTTCCCGGGCAAGAAGGTCTAAACCTTCTAATGTTGCTCGACGAACTAGACCTGGTGAATGAACGGCATGCTCAAGCACTCATACGCATACAAAATTATCAGCAAGTAACCGCCAGATATTACAACTCCAAGGTTTGGAGCCGAAAGTTTGCAGAAGGGGAATTGGTCCTCCGAAAAGTCTTCCAGAATACCGTAGAGAGAAACACGAGAAAACTCGGAGCTAATTGGGAAGGTCCTTTTGAAGCACTAAAGTAGTCTGCCCAGGAGTATATGAGCTCGCTAACATGGCTAATATTCCACTACCACGATCTTGGAACGCCATTTATTTGAAGAAGTACTACTGCTAATTCACATTACCATTTGAAATACGGGGCGGCTTGATCCCCGCAAGGGGTACGTAGACAACCCATCTCACGATGGGCTCAGCTCCCCTCCCCCTCTACTAAAAAGAGGGTTAGTGGATACGTATACACTTATACTCCCAATTCTTGTAACTCGATATTTGGCAAACTTCAAGAAGAATCAATACACTTACTTCAAACAAATTTATTATCTCGTCTGTTGTTGGCCACAACAACGAACTACTACATCCTCTACGGATTTACATATTTTGAGCGCGCTATATAAATTAAAGCCGAGTCTACCTCGCACGGTATTTTGGTTTAATTTTGAAACGGATATGTAAGTCGAGACTACATCGCATGCCCTAGAAACAAAGTAAACGACCGAAACCTAGCAATCATTTGTTACTTAACATGCTGGTTTTCAGCATCTCAAAAACCTAGCCTAATGCTTCACAGCACGCTGGTACTTAAACACATAACAAAGTTGGTACTTAAACATTGAACAAAGAAAAAGTACTTGAAATGCCTCGGTTCAGAACAATATACACAATGCAGACGAGCCAACATATACCCGAAATCATTCAAAAAGAGTCGATGGATAAAGCCGTCCATGCATCATGATTCATACAAAAAAAGTCGGAAACAAGAAAAATAGACTGAAAAGAAAGAAGCAAGAACTATAAGAAGCTAAGGGAGATTGGCATCCACAGATGTTAGACCTGGAGAAATTCCTAACACCAATAGATGCCGCAGCGTTCTCCATCGGCTCGTTGGGAAGCAGCGAATTGACTGAGTCATATGAGATGGGAGAGTGTTTCAGCTCGTTCTTAAACACATGTTCGATTCTTTCAAAATTCTCATGAGCTCCAGCTAACCCGGCTCTCCATACGGTCAGGTTCGCCACCTCGGCATCCAGGGTCCTCGCGTCATCTTGCTTCAAGATATCGAGAAGCTGGAGATTGCTGTCTACCTGCGCAAGGTCAAATTCTTTCTCATTGATCTCTTTTAGCTCGCCAAGACTTTTTTCAATCTTGGCAAGGCGCTCATGGTATTTCTCAGCCATTTCTCGCCTCGTCGCTTTCCGGGCTTTCTTCACGTTTGCTTCGTGTAAGGCGTTTGCGGCGACGAGATGTCTCTTCAGCGACTCTATCTCGGCAGCTTTCCTCGATTTCGAATGCTCCAGCCTCATAGCCAACTCACCGGTGTTGTTCAATTCCTCCTTGAGGGACTTCTTTTCTTTCTCGTGTCTGTCGATCAGAGCCGAGGAGGATGCCAGCTCGGCTGAATTTTTACTCTCGAGACCATCTAGCTTAGCTTTCAGCTGCAAGGCATCTTTCCTCGCATCTGCAACTCGGCGTTGATCCTTTTGAGCTCCCTGGTCATAAGCGGTGACCATCTTATTGATAGATGCCACAAACTGCAATTGAAAAGGAGGAATTACTAGCCGAGCCGTCATTTTGAAATTTTTTGAGAAATTAACCTCTGAAGTAACTACCTTGATGCCGCATAAAGACATGTCGGCGTACAACCCACCCTCGGAAAGAGTGTCGGTAGGTGGAAGACGACCGCCGGGAGACTTGATTTTAGAGAAAAAAAAGTCGAGGCATTCGCATCGTTGTAAATGGGTTTGGCTCCATCGTGACGGAACGACATATACGCAGGGTTGGAGGTAGGAATGGCGCATTTCTGCCTTTTCTTGGCATTTTCCCGCGCAGCAGACTTGCCTTTTTTAGCGTCAGAAGCGTCCCGCTTCCGAGTTGGCGACCTAACATCCTTGGATTTACACGAAGCCAAGGGAGGATTAGAGAGAGAAGGGAGAGCTGTTACGACTTGCCTCGCCGTGTCACTGAGGACAGTTGGCTCGGCAAAAACCAGCGAGGACTTTTGAGCTGTCTCGGCACCAGTAATGCCGCCTTCACTAACTTTTTCTTGAGTAGAGGCTGAAGATTTGATATCCCCCCGAGAAACCTCAGATGTCACCTCGGTATCTCAGTGAGATGCGTCAGCCGCTTCCTCGACATTTTTTCGAGCCAATTCCCTCGCCTCTTTCTCATTCTGTGCTTGTTTGTCGCAACAAGTCATCCTTTTGCCCATTATCTATGTGATATGCAACCGATGCGCAATTGATGATTCTGAGCTGGAAGAAACTTCGGCACCAGCAAAACGAGCTCGTGCTTTTTCGATGCGTGCTAGGGAATTTTTTTTTCCCAGTGAGTCTTCCCGGCAGCGAGAGTCTCCCTAAGTGAGAAAATATCTTCTGTAAGCATCGGAAGTATGTGACGAACTGTAAAAAAGAGAAGACGAGGTTAGAAGACAAGAAAAAATATACTAAGAGCCTAAGCAAACTGCAGGTCGGCTACCAATGGGTCCCCAGCTCGTCTTGAAAAGGCCGAGGCAATCTCCATCAATTGTCGCTTCGTTGATAAGGACAAAAGAAGAAATGACTTCTCCAATCATTATTCTTACTCCTGAATCCCTCGACTATTTTTGGCCGTTCTTGTTGGAGATATAATACGTACCAGAATTAGGAACCTTCCGAAATTCAAGAAGATTCTAAAGATCATGAACCCAACCCTCGACATCATACTCATAACTTAGTACCAAAATACCAACAAGATGGCACATTCCCCGAGGCATGATCTGACTAAGGGCAAGCCTATGTTTCTTCTGAAATCGTATTATCAAAGCAGGAATCGGAAACCAAAGGAGGCTCACATAGAAGAAACTTTTGTATAAGCTGAAATGGTTCGGCGGAGGCTTATCAAGACGATCTGATGGAGAGGGAACGATTAATTCAACCTCTTCCAAAATCTCGAACCATTGTCTTAGCATCGCTAGGGTTTCTGTGATCGACAAGGATGAGCCAGGAGGATCAGCTCGTTTCTTAGGTGTTTTCTTCCATTTCTGCGAAGTATTCCTTTTTGATGAGCTGGCTCCATGGCTCGCAAACAATATTTCTAATCACCTCACCTCGGCTTCATCAACGATGAACTCCTCGGGTTTGATTTTGATTATGTCTGAAGGCAATCCCTGCTCAATGTTTGCCTCGAGAATATCATTGAGGGGCTCATCAAGAAGATTTGGAACTTCGACGACGAGCCGACCCAGAGGAAAAGGGCGTTTGATCGCCTCATTCATCTCGCCCGCCTCGTTTGCCTCGTTCACCACGCTAGTCTTGTTTGCCTCGTTCACCGCGCTAGCCTCGCTCGCTTCAGGCGACATAATTATCTTTCGTCCAAGTTCCCAAGGAGAATCGACCGAGGCGAAAGAGTCTCACAGCTCATCGGATGACGCCATAATAATATAAAGATAGGACGAAAATGCTTGGAGATGGGTCGGAAAATTCAAGAAAGCCGTTGAGATTCATTTGAGGGTGGATCGTAAACTTTAAGAGAGCCGCCGCAAATAATTTGAAGATGGATCAGAAAGATCGAGGCAACGGTGGCGGAAGGACGGAAAGTAAGGGAAACTTAAATAAAAACGAGAGAAAATAAGAGAGAGGAGAGCTACCTTTTGGTTTTTGAGGATGCGAAGTAATGAGGAAAAGAGGTAGTGCTTCGATATTTATAGAGAATTTGGGGTAGGCACATGGACGTAACGCACCTTGGGAACGTACAAAAATGTTTCGAATTCCCGAGATAACCATTGCCTGACGTCATGATTATCCGATTTCCGAGAAATACCTTTAGTTCAAAAACTATCCCGAGGCGTTGGGATAGATTGGGTATATCCCGAACCACGGAATTGGCTCGACATAATAATCTCTTTACGGCTCGACATGATAATATTTTTACGGCTCGACATGTTGATCTTGTTCTTGCCTCGGCATTTTTTCCTCGTCACAATCACTTCCTGAATCAGACGAGCTAGAGGGATAATTTTTGGGGTTAGTTTTCACCTAGTCAAGATCAACCTTAAGAATAACCAAGTAATGGTGAGGTGCATAATGGGCTTTCAAAGAGTTGGGCTCGGCGATGCCTATCTGAAGAGAGCGATGGGACTCGACGGAGTAGACGTTGGGCCTAGCCGAAGTATAAACAGGCGTGGGCCGAACCGACTTTGACATGGCCTGATGCAGAGCAGACATGGGCCAAGGCAGAGCATACATGGGCCGAACCGAAATTGAATTGGGCCGAGCCAGAGAGGTGAATGTCGGCAAAAGCGTGAAGATAGAGATGGATTTACCCTGGCATTCTCGGCTAGGGCTTTCGAGGATCATCTCTATAAAAGCAGCAGAGTCGACACAAAAATGGGGATCCGCAGTTTTACACATGAAAACACTTTACACTTTTCTTGAGCAATTCTTGTATTCAAAAGCTTATCAAATCAGCAATAAAAAACCATCTTTGGATCTCTGTTTATGCAGTTCATACTTAGAAATTTATGTTCCCTTAAAAGTCCTAACCAAATTTAGTTGTGCGAGTTCCGATTCCCACAACGACATCTACCATGGTGATAGAGCCACAATTTTCTTTATTTTAAGGCTACTCTTTGAGGAAATGGTTTATCAAGTTTTACCTCGACCAACACCTTAGCTTCTCCTATATGAGCCGGATCCAGCCATGGCCTACTAGTTAGCATCGACTCGCCAATTCCCATTGCAATACATTTAATACCTTTGATCGAATAGAGTTGACTTGGCATATTTCTAAGAGTAAGCCAAGTGAAAATAGTTGTGATCTCAGGAATTGAGATAATAGCAACCAAGCCGATACGAACATCAAGCAGTCATCCACGTGCCATAACCCTCTATGAAGAATCCAACGATGAGTGGCCTCATCTAGTACGTGAAACATATACGAAGACTCACCAAATTTCCTAGTAAAAATGCGACATCTTCTTCCCCAAATCTTACTCATAACAGCATGTATCAAACCTTCAGAAGGTGCACCACATCGATAGAACTGGCCTATTATGAAGTCATTTTGATTCTCTACCCCTCCAAAAAGACCATGGCTAGGAATATTTACCAATGGAGTGTCGTCCTCTAAGTATTCCGGCGTGGTAACTCTGTGCAGATTACATTGCGTCTGATCAATCCTTGCAGCCCAAGGATAATCTCTGGAAAAAACTTTCAGAGACTCCTCCTCAGCTACTAGTTTCATTGAATCCTCCTTTTACGCAATGCAGAAAGGCCTCCTTTTGAGAATTGCAACTCCACAGACTTACCATTTGAGGCCAGTAATGAAGGCCACATATCTGGAGAGGATGTCATCACTATCGGTGCCTACAGGATTACCAGAGACATGATTTCAGAGAAGATTAACCGGACCTGTTGGGGTCAGTTTTCACCCCATCGAGATCAACTGCTGAAAACACTAAGTATGGAGAAAAAGCCTAGACGACAAGCCAAACTCGGCTCGGCAGCAGGGAGAAACAGAGACGAGCCAACATCTTGGCTAGACAGCAGGAAGGAGCGACAAGCCAACACTCCTGTTGGCTCGGCAGCAGGAAGAAACGGAGACGAGCCAACATCTTGGCTAGGCAAGCGAAGGAAAGAGTGACGAGCCAACACTCATGTTGGCTCGGTAGCAGAAAGAAACGGAGACTGTTGGGGTCAGTTTTTCACCTCGTCGAGATCAACTGCTGATAAGACTAAGTATGGAGAAAATGCTAGCCAAGCAAGCATAAACTCTTGGCTCGGCGGCAGAAGCAAGCAATGACGAGCCAATGTTTGGCTAAGCGGCGAACCAACATTTTGGCTAGGCAGTGGAGGAAGAAGGCGACGAGCCAACACTTGGCTCGGTAGCAAGGAGGAAAAGCAGGCGACGAGCCAAACTTGGCTCGGTAGCAAGGAAGAAATGGAGACGAGCCAACACTTGGCTAAGTAGAGAAAGATGGCGACGAGCCAAACTTGGCTCGGTAGTAAGGAGAAAGGAATGACGAGCCAACATCTTGGCTAGGCAGCAAGGAGAAAGGAATGACGAGCCAACATCTTGGCTAGGCAGCAAGGAGAAAGGAATGACGAGCCAACATCTCGCTAGGCAGCAAGGAGAAAGGAATGACGAGCCAACATCTTGGCTAGGCAGCAAGGAGAAAGGAGTGACGAGCCAACATCTTGGCTCGGCAGCATGAAGAAACAATGACGAGCCAACATCTTGGCTAGGCAGTAAGGAGAAAGGAGTGACGAGCCAACATCTTGGCTCGGCAATATGTTGGCAAACCAACGAACGGTGACGAGCCGACATGTTGGCAAACCAACGAACGGTGACGAGCCAACATGTTGGCAGACCAACTACCTGGCTCGGAATTGGGAGAAGTAGGCGAAACAAACAACGAGCCAGTTCACCGATGACCCAGCAAAGCAACGAGTCCAATATTCTATTGGGTCGAGGCAACGAGCCATAAAAGATTGGTGGGCCAAGATGACAAGCCTAAGAAAGAAGCCCACATCCGAGCCAGAGAAAGGAAGTTTTCCAAATACCTTTGGGAAACAGGCTCAGCCGACTTATTCGTGTATAAATAAACAATGTACCTCTTTGAAAAGGAGATCCAAAAAATTGACCTAGCTAAACGCTTATTACTTTACAAACAGCTTTCGAAACAGCTTGAATAAAATATCCATCTTTGGATCTCAGTTTCTTGGTTTCTTTACATAGAAGTTTGTCGAATCCCTAAATCTCTTTACAAGTTTTGGTTGTGCGAGTTTCGACTCTCACAATTTGGCGCCGTCTGTGGGGACCCTTCAAACTTTCTGACACCTAAGAATCACCGAACACAAGATCTGAAGCGATGGCTACCGACGGAGACCGAAGCGGGGACGATGCGAGCAACACCAGCGTCGATCCTAGTAGGACAGGAACCAATCTGCCTCCAGCGAACACGGAAGGCACCACAGAAACTTTAACAGAATTGAAGAACATGATGACCGCGTTGCTGAAGAAGGCCGAGGAGCAAGACAAGTTGAACAGCTCGCTAACAGAGAGAATTGAGTCACTAGTAACCGATAGCCAAGCCAGAAACATGCGATCTGGAGGAGTCGGGTCAACTATGAACCCACCTGTTAGCGGAATAACCAGGCGACTTGGCCTAAACCCGACGGCCCTGGATTTTTCAACACCGCGCGACGCACTAAGGACTTTGGGGGGGATTACCACCGTCACATCCAACAAACGAGCAGGCGCCCGCGGTGACAAGATCAAATATCACCGAGCTACCCCGGCTGACCCGAGGCGCAAGAAGAACCAGTGATGGATATGACTTACGCACCAACGTTGGATCGGCTACAGCAATCGTCCTTGACGAAGAAGGAGACCACAACGCCGAAAATCTTGCCGACGAGGGATTCGCACCAGCAACAACAGAACCCCGAGCCAGCGAAGGCAATATTAACCTAAACCGAGCCAGGAATTCGGCAGAGGAAGAGGAAAATCTCCTCTGGGTCCAACGAGCGCAGTTTGTTGATGAACCAAGAACGACGGGCCGAGCCCAGAGTGAAGAATTGGATGAAATCCGAGCCTCATTGATTCGAGCCACTGCTGAGATGAAAGCCGTCCGATCCCAGGTGCACAAGGCAACCAGTATAGTCCCAGAGATTGACCGCGTATTGGAAGAAGCGCACAATACACCGTTTACAGCCCGAATTACTAAGGCAAGGGTCTTCGACCCAGGAAAGATCAAAGTCCCAGTCTACGAAGGGACAACCGACCCAAAGGAACACATAACGGCGTTTATCATAGCAATGGGCCGAGCCAATTTTAGAGAAAAGGAGAGAGATGCCGGTTTCTGCTTGGTATTTGTGGAACATCTAAAGGGTGCAGCCCTCCAATGGTTTTCAAGATTAGAGCGGAACTCCATTGATGATTTCCAGCAGCTATCATCCGCCTACTTGAAGCACTACTCCATGTTTATGGATCGAGGAGCCTCAGATGCCGACCTATGGACATTGACTCAAGGGCCTACGGAGACATTGCGAAGCTTCATAGGGAGATTTAAAGCAGTGATGTCAAAAGTTGAAGACGTCAGTGACAAAGCCGCTGTGCTCGCTTTAAAAAGGGCTCTGTGGTACGAATCCGAATTCCGAAAAGAGATTGCTCTGAACACACCAATATCAATCCAGGACGCACTGCACCGAGCCTCAGATTTCATAGTCAACAAAGAAGAGATGAAGGTTTTGTCTCAGAAGTATGGACCCGCCAAAGCGACGAACCGTTCTTTCCAAATGCCAAGTCAACTTCCTCATAAGAAGAGTATTCAAGGAAACGGGTATGTACATCACGAGAGACCTAATTTTGGAGGAGCCCATAACTACCAGGTGGGAACGAGCCGAGGTAACACATCCTGGAACACCTGGACACGGAGTCAAAGTTCGTACGACGAAAAAGCTTACTGCGAATTTCATCATATGCACGGTCATTCAACTGCCAATTGCCGAACCTTGGGAATGAAGCTTGCGGCAAAGCTGGTAGCCGGAGAACTCGGTAGCGCAGTCAGCTTAAAGGACTTCGAGCAAGAAGGCGAAAAAGATCAGCCGAACCAGATAAGTCAAAGTGATGATATACCCAAGCGAGGAAGACGAGATGACGAGGCGATGCAGTCAGGTTCTCGAAGGAGAATAAATATGATAATGGGTGGATCACAATACTGTTCGTACACGGTGTCTTCAATCAAAGCTTTCCAGCGGCGAGCCGATGCGAGTGTAAACTGGTCAGCACCCTCCAAACTTCCCAACGATGTTATCTCGTTCGAAGAAAGGGAAACCACCGGCATCGACCGACCACATAATGACCCCCTCGTGATAGAATTGATCGTTGATAATTGCGACGTCGCCCGAGTTCTCATAGACACAGGAAGCTCCGTAGATGTGATCTTCCGGGAGACTCTCAGAAGGATGAACATAGACCTGGACAAAATCACAGCCGCGCCGAAGCCTTTAACTGGATTCTCGGGAGAGACGACCATGACCCTTGGAACAATAAAACTCCCTGTCCGAGCTGAACAGGTAACCAAGATAGTGGAGTTTTCGGTTGCAGATCATCCTGCGATCTACAATGTGATCATGGGCACACCCTGGATAAACTCGATGCGAGCTGTACCGTCGACCTATCACCTCTGCATCAAATTTCCGACCCCTGGGGGAATCAAAACAATTTGGGGAAACCAAAAGGAATCCCGCATATGTTTCCTAGCCGAACACAAACTTAGGAACCCCGTCACAGAAACCACCACCAGGAGAAAGAAGATGAAGACGGACAGGGAACCCGAGAAGGAGTTGGCAAAACTCTTATAGCAATTACAGATCACGGAGGATCGCGAGAGGGAAAGCAAACCAACTTGCGACCCCGTCATCTTGGTGAACATAGATGGCAATCACCCAGAACGCTGTGTCGAAATAGGGGCCGAGCTGAAAGATCCAATAAGGGGAAAGCTGGTTTCTTTCCTTAAAAAGAACCTCCACACCTTCGCATGGGAAGCTGAAGATATGCCCGGCATCAGCATCAACGTAACGTGCCACGAGCTGCACGTGGACCCAACCTTTAAACCCGTCAAACAGAAAAGGCGAAAACTTGGTCCGGACAGAGCACAAGCAGTGAATGACGAGGTGGAACGATTACTACGTGTGGGATCAATAGTCGAAGCAAAGTATCCGGACTGGCTCGCTAACCCTGTGGTGGTTAAGAAGAAAAATGGGAAATGGCATGTATGCGTGGACTTCACCGACTTGAACAAAGCCTGCCCCAAAGACAGTTTTCCACTGCCGCATATTGATCGATTGGTGGAAGCGACAGCAGGCAACAAACTCCTTTCATTTATGGATGCCTTCTCCGGATACAACCAAATCCTAATGAACCCAGACGATCAAGAGAAGACGGCGTTCATCACAGACCGCGGGATATACTGCTACAAAGTCATGCCGTTCGGCCTAAAAAATGCTGGAGCCACCTACCAGCGATTAGTAAACCGAATGTTCGCTAGCCAACTGGGGAAGACAATGGAAGTTTACATAGACGACATGCTGGTGAAGTCTTTAGAGGAGAAGGATCACGTAGCTCACCTGGAAGAATGTTTCAAGCAACTGAATCTGCATAACATGAAGCTGAACCCAACCAAGTGCATATTCGCGGTCACGTCTGGAGAATTCCTTGGATATCTGGTCACTCACCGTGGAATTGAAGCCAATCCGAAGCAGATTGATGCGCTCGTACGGATGGCGTCGCCAAAGACAAAACGCGAAGTCCAGAGGCTAACTGGACGGGTCGCCGCGCTGAATCATTTCATCTCTCGGTCAACTGATAAATGTTTGCCTTTCTACGATACGCTACGTGGGAACAAGAAGTTTGAATGGACAGAAAATGCGAGCAGGCGTTTCAACAGCTGAAAGAGTACCTAGCCAGCCCTCTAGTACTTACGAAACCAGTAGAAGGCGAGCCACTGTTTCTATACACGGCCGTTTCGGCCACGGCGGTAAGTGGTGTACTCATCAGGGAAGAGCGCAGCGAGCAGAAACCAATTTTTTATGTTAGTCAAACTCTCACCGACGCTGAAACACGGTATCCACAGATGGAAAAGCTGGCATTGTCTGTGGTAATGTCCGCTCGAAAACTGAGACCATACTTCCAGTCACATTCGATTGTAGTTTTGACTATCTTTCCACTGCGATCCATCTTGCATAGCCCTAGCCAGTCCGGGAGATTGGCAAAGTGGACAATAAAGCTGAGCGAATATGACATCGAATATCGAAGCAAAACCTGCGCCAAATCTCAAGTCCTAGCCGACTTCTTGATAGAACTCCCAGAGGAAGTGATAGAAGAGCCGGCTCCGAGCATAATATGGAGGCTTCACGCGGATGGATCATCATCAAAACAAGGATCCGGAGTGGGAATACGGTTAACCTCTCCAACAGGCGAAATCCTCGAACAGTCATTCCGCCTGGGTTTTCGTGCATCTAATAACGAGGCAGAATATGAAGCTTTGATAGCTGGAATGAGACTTGCTCTTGGACTCAAGGTTTCGCACATCCAAGCCTACTGCGATTCACAGCTGGTGGTCAACCAAGTTAGCGGCGAATACACAGCTAGAGATGACCGAATGGAAGCCTATCTAAAAATTGTCAAAGGACTTGCCGCGCAGTTCGAAGAGTTCACATTAACACGGATACCACGCGGGGAGAACACTTCGGCAGACGCGCTAGCAGCACTCGCATCCACCTCCGATCCGGACTTGAAAAGAATAATCCCAGTGGAATTCATCAAAAACCCAAGTATCAGCCTATCTGACACCGTGAACGCGGTCACTCGCTCTCGAACAGCTGTTCGAGCCGGAGGAATATCTGGGCCAAGCCTTGCAGAAAAAGGCAGCACCGACACCGCCAAGCCGGATGACCAGAACGTGACGCCACCATTGGAAGACAAGGCAATTGAAATAGGGGAAGAACCTGAAATGGAGCCTCCGGCCGAAAGTGAAGTAGCGGACATGGAGGAAGACCCACAACAAACAGAAACGGACTACGGATGCGACAAAGAATGGATGGGAGCAATTCGCGTATACATCATGGACGGCGAGACACCATCAGATAAGTGGGCTGCTAGAAAACTCAGAGCTCAAGCTGCTCGATATGTTCTCTTAGATGGAAACGTCTTCAAGTGGAGATTCTTAGGACCACTGATGGCTTGCGTCGAAGGTGCCGAAGCAAGAAACATCATGGAAGAGGTCCATAGTGGCTCGTGTGGCAATCACTCCGGTGGAAGAGCCTTGGCGATCAAGATCAAGCGTCATGGATACTATTGGCCAACGATGGTGAAGGACTGTGAAAAGTTCTCTGCCAGGTGCGAAAAATGCCAACGACATGCCCCAATGATTCATCAACCTACGGAGCTGCTATCATCAATCTCAGCGCCCTACCCTTTTATGCGCTGGTCAATGGACATCGTCGGGCCTCTGCATAGGTCCAAACAAAAGAGGTTCTTGCTGGTTTTGACAGATTACTTCTCAAAATGGGTAGAAGCAGATTCTTACGCCAACATAAAGGATGCCCAAGTCGAAAATTTCGTCTGGAAAAATATCTTATGCCGACATGGAGTTCCCTACGAAATTGTTACGGACAACGGCTTGCAATTTATCTCTACAAGGTTTTAAGCCTTCTGCGAAAAATGGAAGATACGACTCAGCAAGTCTACGCCACGCTACCCACAAGGGAACGGACAAGCAGAGGCAGTAAACAAGACCATCCTGGATGGATTGAAAAAACGCCTTGATGCAAAGAAGGGACGCTGGACAGATGAACTCGAAGGAGTATTATGGTCGCACCGAACCACTCCGCGACGTGCCACTGGAGAAACACCCTTTGCCCTTGTCCATGGTACCGAATGTGTCATCCCAGCCGAGGTCCAATTCCCTGGAGTCCGCCGCAGACTTCTTTCTGGACAGGAAGGACTGAATCACCTCATGCTACTCGATGAGTTGGACTTGGTTAACGAACGAAGGGATCAGGCACTGGTTCGGATTCAGAATTATCAACAGGCATCAGCTAAGTATTACAACACCAACGTCAGAAGTCGCAAGTTCAAAGAAGGTGATCTGGTTCTCCGCAAAGTTTTTCAGAACACAGCCGAAACAAACGCTGGCAAACTAGGAGCAAACTGGGAAGGACCCTACAAAATCACCAAGACAGTCAGACCCGGAGTATACGAGCTCTCAAACATGTCTGACATCCCGATACCAAGGTCTTGGAATGCAATGCACCTAAAGAGGTATTACCACTAAATCGCTTCATAAGAACTACGGGACGACTTGATCCCTGAAAAGGGTACGTAGGCAGCTCGTCTTCGGATGGGTTCAGTTGTCCTCCTCCTTAAAAAAAGGGGGGGAGTGGGTACGTATACAGGTATACTCCCATACCTCGCATCACACTTTTCAAACAACAGTTTAAACTCTTTCAAACACAACTTGCTTCGACTTAGTCTACACGATTCACAACATTACATCTTTCACAGATATTCTATCACCTCGTCTGTTGCTGGCCACAACAGACGGACAACCACATCCTTTATGGATTTTGACCACTATCTCTATACGGGATAGGGTTCTCAACACCCTCTTACGGGTATAAAAGCGCGCTATACAAATTCCGGTTGGGTATATCCTAATCTAATATCCGAAAGGTATATCCTGGACGATATTCTTACAAGTTTATCTTTGAGAGGGACCCGTAAGTCGAAAACTCGCAAGTCTTAACACTCAAACTAAACTCTGAAACCCAGTAAACACCTCTTGGTACACTGGTCATAAACATCTCAGAAACATAATACTAAACCTAAAAAGTTAGTATGAGATTTTAAACATGCTTCTCTGTCAAAGGAACGGGAATGTAAGCCGGAACACCGCAACTCCTAAACTGACACTAAAAAGACAACCACACTTTTATTAAACAAAGATGGTTCGCAATATCATCAGAGCACAAGTGAAAGATTACTCGAGCAAAAACAAACAGAAAAACCAAACAAAGAGTCACGCTTAAAAACAAGCAATCACTACAAAAAGGTGGATAAAGCCATCCAGGCACTTAGGTTCATAAAACAAAGGAAGAGTTTCGAGTTAACGGAGCATGAGTCAGTTGAGAAGATCCAGCTCGGTAGCCTTCTCCTCGGCAAGCGCAGCAACTCCCGGTGCACCGATGTGGGAGTGTAAATCCACGCCAATTGAATTTGTTATGTATTTTAGAGAGATCCGAAACTTCTGAGTAAAAACCACCAAAAAACACAAATAGAGATCCAAAGTTGGTGTTTTATTAAGCTGCTTAGAAAGCTTTTTGTGTCAGAGCAAAAGTACAGAGTTTTGCTAGGTAAATTGCGGATCCCCTTTTAG